>WTXV02015164.1:0-20151 GCA_009823435.2 Nymphicus hollandicus
AGTGAAACACAACAATTAAAATAAGCAGTGCAAAGTTATACTTGGTAAGGAAAACTACTATTTGAAAGAACAGAAAATAATATTTGAAGATAAAGTATATTTGAAAAGAAAAAAAAAAAACAACCCCAAACCAACCAGAAATAAAAGAAGCTTTTATATTAAAGAGAATTTTAATTCCAATAAAAGGAATCACTAGATGTTGTAATATTCTGCTAAGTTTAGTTCTCACTAGAAACTCAACCATTAATATAACCCAGCAATCATTGGGAAGTATAAAGAAGGTCATAGCACAGTCCATACTGCCAAACTCATTTACCTTAGTCTCAAGGAAGCTGCGAGAGCTTTCCAAATACTTATTGTGAATAGCACAATCCCTTTCCATCACAGAATATCTCAAGGTCAGTGCTGTCCCCAAGTCTAATCTCTGTAAGTTTCCATAAACTAGTTTTGGCTGACTTTTTATTTTCTAAATTTCTTGCTACTACTAGTACTGGGTGCTCTCTACATTCCAAGGCCTGAACTCTTCAGCAGTAGAAAAGGTGCAGCCTAAGAACAATATATGCTTCTCCCTGATCTTAATCTGAAGGATCTGCCACTGAAAGAAAAAAGGCTTTATACTATTCAACATCTGTGATAAGGCAATGAGTTCTTATGTTTCTGTATGTATTTAAGAAGTGCAGATTTGCTCACTGTGAAATCAATAATGGCCAGCAAGCATATTTCATATAATCAGATACAAACACATAACTGGTAATTCTCATCATTTTGTGCTTGTTTAGGACTGGTGGTCTAACAGTGAAAGGTTGATCAATCATCATCAATCCCATCAGCTATCCAATCCCCCACTCTATTTGCTAAACATGGAGGACATCTGTAGTATTTAAGACATCTGTGTTTTAAGGCGGCTTTGGCTTTCTCTCAACATATTATTTCCATCATACTTGACCCTACAGTAAATCTATAGCAGCAAATCTCATTTTGCAAACATAGAACACAGGATCACTGTAGACTCAGCCAAATGAGAAAACAAAGGTTAAGGAGTTACATTTCTATTCAAATACACTTAGCTCCAGAATGAGCAGAGGCAACACAGAAAGTGCTTGGCTGAATGCACCCATTTAAAACTAATTGTTTTCCAAAGTTCATTCTAGTGCTAATATGTGTCTCTCAACTAACGCTGGAATGTCAGTTGTTAGGTGGGGAGAGAAAACTTTCAGACTGTCAAAGAGAACTACATTGGCACAGTTATGTTAAAACTTAATTTATTTTTTTTTTTGTACTGAAGTGCTTGAAATTTATGAACCCTCAAATTGTTCACTATGAAGAGCAGGAAATGGCAGACTACCATTATCTTTTATCTTAGACTGTAAGTTCTCTGGAGAGGTGTTGCCTTTTTGTGTGTATCTGGCTGAAACTTGGCAGAAGAGATGCTTACTCACTGCCTGGCCCTCATCTGTGACGTGTGGGTAAGTCAAAGGAAAGCTTGCCATTGGCTTCAATGGACAATGAATCAGACTCTTCAGTAATATAAAATAATATTGCTCAGGGAGTAATACCTGAAGAGAAGGTCTCGTAGGTTCTACTTGTTTATTGCAAGGATAAAAATGATTGAAAGTGTCTCTCTTGTCACTCTGAATCCTAGAAAGATGGAGCCAACTCAGAAACCAGCTGTTTTGCACATGTGTATGCGAATTGTTCAAAGTGCTAAGCCATCATTTTCCCTTTTCAAGTAAATGGAAACCCAATTTTTTCAGCAAATGAAATGGCATAATCAAGCCATATTTTTAAACTGAACTTTTCTTAACAGTATAAAAGCATCCCAACTGTACATTTTTTAACCTGAAATGGAAGGAGTTCCTTTTCAAGGAAGATTGAGAATTCATTCTGCCAAGTAGTATCTGCAGTGGGGCGGAGGGCAAGACACTAGTTACACTACCTTCTTGGGCAATGGAGTAAAACTGACCTAGCATAATGCAGTCTCCCTGTGTACCTCTTTTAGGAAGATAAGCTGGGCTGGTAAAGAGAAACATTTCCCAATCTGTTCATTCTGAGGTGGGTCTGAACTGTGGTTAAACTTGTGCTTCCAGCTTATCAGACAAATGCAACAGATGTCTCCTTGTTTCAGTGCGCTCCTTACCAAAGACCCTGCGAACACCATAAATCCAGTTCTATGAATCATGAATCAAGAGGCTTCTTGCCAGCAGCCTATTCCTACCCTCCGCAATGAAGAAAGCAGCAGGTTCCCTCACCTGACTGAAGGTAGCAACATGTGCTGGAATTGCCAAACCAATTTGAGAAGACCTATTTTCCTTCAAATCAACTATAAGAAGATATAGGGTTTCTTCCTGAACTACTGAAATTGCTTTCTGTTGGCTTTGTTGTTTGCGACTCCCTAGTAGTGGCTGTGTCTGGTTTTCAACTTTGGCAGCAGTGAAAGCAGTGCCTGTACAACTCAGCATAGCTCCCCATTTAAGAGGCTGGAGCTAACGAGCAACTTGGCATGCCCACACAGCCTAGCGCTGCTCAGCACTAGCACAAGATATCAGCTCAGATCCCAGGGAGATACACAACCCCTGTGAGTGTGGAGGTGGGCTCAACAGTCCTGATGCACTGCATGTTTTGGTGACAATACCCAGCCCTGCCACCTCAGAACAGCATCAGCACCAGGACATCTGCACAGCCATACCTTTTATTACAATGTAATAATGGTGTTTGTTAGAATAAATCAAACTCATTACTGTATATTTCCACTCCACCTCCCCCCAAAAAAACCCCAAACAACAAAACAAAGCAAAATCAACAACAACCAAAAAACCAACCCTCCCCCAGAAAAACAAAACAAAACCAAAAACAAAACCAAAAAAACAAACCCAAACCAAACCAATCCAAAAACCAAAAAACCAAACCAAACAGAATCGGAAACAAGGAAGCAACAGCTGAGGAGCTTGGAAATTGTAGACTGCTTTGGGCTGGAAGGGACTTTAAAGCCCATCTAGTTCCAAACTCTTGCCACAGGCAGGGGCATCTTCCACTAGACCAGACTGCTCCAAGCCCTGTCCGACCTGGCCTTGAACACCACCAGGGATGGAGCATTCACAGCTTTCTTGGGCAACCTGTTCCAGTGCCTCACCACCCTCACAGTAAAGAAGAACCTCCGACAAGTCTGGGTCGCTTTCATGTGGAAGCTCGGATGTGCCAGCACACGGATGGAGCCGAGGCTGAGGAAGGGGGCAGTTACCTGCACTTGAACTCACCAAAACATATACGTCCTAACTCTTCCCTCAGATCTCCCAATTCAGCAGAGGTCTGCCGTACGGTTTTCGGGCAGTTCTCCGCAGTAGCCACTGTGTGGCAGAAGAGATCAAGACTATGATTTTCTGAGGCGAGCAGCGTGGGGAAGAGCGCAGCCCGCAGCCGCCGGTGTGGGAGAGGCGCCATCTTGTCTGCGGGCTCTGGGCGGGCGGCTTATGGGGACCCGTGGAGCGGGGGAGAAATAACGACCGGTAGCGGAGGAAGGGTCGTTAATTACTGACGACCGTTACTTACTTCTAAAGGCGCAAATGTATGCAGGTGAAGGCAGCCCGGTCAGTTAACGGGCAGAGCAAACAGCTGGTATGAGTTTTCGTGCGTAGCGTGGCCCCACCTGCCCGGGCTGTGCCCTCGAGGCCACCGCGGCCGAGGGTGTGGAAAGCTGCTGTGGGCGCTAGCGCAGCGGTCCCGGGCAGGAGGCCTGCTTGGGCTGGGGTGTGCAGCACAGCGGGGCAAAAGAACCAGAACTGAATTTAAAAGTAGCAGACAATAAATAGAGCTCCAGGAGTTCCTGTTGGCACAAGGAGAAAAATAAGATGGCTTTCCCCCTCTTAGAATCCAACATTCCTTAACAGAAACAGAGAACTTACTGACTCATGCGCACAGCAGAGTAGGAAGCTGTACTTGTAGCACACAGATTTTCTAAAAAACATGTTTTCAGAACGTCACAATTATTGAAGTCAGATGCCACTTAATATGAAGTTTTCTGAAGACCTGAAAATAATACGGAAAGATTAATGTGTGGTGTTGCTGAAAACTCAGGACAAAATGATGGTTTTAAAAATCACATTTTCATTTGAAATTTTATTTTCCAGGTGATGCATAACAAGAAATCAAAACCTTTTGGGGTGACTAAAATGTTTTCAGTTATACCCAAACCAAAATCATTTTCCATTTGTTTAGTTTGGCCACTGAACTGAAAAGCTAGTACATCATTATCCACTCTGTAACAACAAAAAAAGACATCTTAAGGACAGGAAGGGTTTTAATTAGTTCCACTTCAGTATTTAAGATGGATGCTGAATGGAATTACAGGCAGAAGGTATATGTCCTGATTGGGAGTTTAAATAAAAAAATGAAAAATTTTTTTGTTTTCCATGTTAATTTTGAGTTAGCTTCAGAATTGAGTCAAGGCCTCTTTGGAGTGATCATTGCAAAAATAGAAGAGATGGTGACAACTCTGTGCTTGTAGACCACAGAAATAAACGGTGTTGGGTAACACAAAGGACAAACGTGATTTGTCGGTGATGTAGTGTGCATAATAAGCTACAGTCTCAGCACATTTGCTGAAGTACTCACAAATAGAGGACAAAACCAAACCGAAACAATCCAAACTTACATCTGTTAACTAAAGCCATTTTGTCAAAACACACTTGAAACAAGTTCTCTAAACCAGACTTGTTTAGAGAACGGTGTTGTACATAACCATGGGAACAACTGATGTCGAAATCCAAGCCTACAAAAAAAAAAAAACAAACCAAAAAAAAGGCACAAAACCACCCATACGGATTAACAAAAGTTTCAGGAAATGTGATACAAATTTTAAGCAAATGTTTTTGATAGAAACTCTTGAAAACTGAAAATTCGAGGAATGGAAATATAGCTTCACTTTCTATTTGCCCATTGTGGGAATGTTTAGGAATTCTTTAATGGCTCTGTGCCTTATACCTTGGTTGGAGAAGACTTCTGCCTTACTTACATTTCACTGGCCAAAGTGTTTGTCTTCCATTTCTCATGGTACAGTCTTACATGACTATGATTTTAATCCTGAAAGGCAACAGGAATGTAGCCTGACATTTATAAAACATGTAGAATGTATTTCCAGCATATAAATGTGGGCATTAGTCTCAGTGGAGCTACTTTACTTGCTCAAATTTTTTATTAAGCTGTCCTGATAGGATGACTACCTGTGTAAAACCGTAAGTCCTTCACTTCTACAATCAAGAGCTTTGCATGGGTTACAGGTTAAACAGGTTTGCAACTAAACAGGAAAGAACTGTGAGAAAGCTTAAGTATTGGTCAACTGAAGACACTATTGTTGCAAGAAATTACTATAACAAAACTGATCCTCTGGCTAAACTTCAAGAGAGAATTTTGGGTGTACATGGAATGTGGAACCAGAATCCATCTGTCAATGGCCAAAGGAGTCACAAAAGGCCAAATCAAACAAACAAAAGATCCTAGAGTAAGAAGAACCCCCCAAAATATTCGAATTTACTGAGGTCACAGAAACCTGTTCATTCATGTGACCTTTTTACATGGTCCTATTAAATTCCCAGTCCTTTGAGACTGGTTTTTCATTGTGCACTGCAAAGTGAAAAACAGAGAAGCACTTTAAATGAACAGGCATCTGTCTATACCAAACTTCTGCTTATTTATTCAGCTATATCCAAATTTTGATTCTGTAGAATTTGACACATAATCTGTGAACTACTAAAAAATATACTGGAGGGAGGGAGTAAAAAGAAATACTATTCTTAAGATTGCAAAACCTCAAGGACTTCTGTCATCTCTGCACCTCAGCTGACCTCCAAGCAAAATGTTTCATACAGGCAGTACCAAATCTTCATCTAGGCCAGCAGGTTTTCAGAAATCTTCTAACACACAGTGTGGGACCTGGTGATCCCACCACACTTGCACTGTGAAATGTAAATTATGCTACTGAGAGCTTTTAACATAAGACAGAGCAGCAAACCCAGGGGCATTGAGTAGAATTAAGATCCCGTTTGCCTCAGAAGGACAAAGGATCTTGAAGTTAGCATCTTTGTTAAGTACCTAAACACCAGCATGTATGTGTAAAATAAAAGCTAAAATTCCTGGGTAGATGGGCAAGAACCATAATTTCTTTTCCTATATACAGTACTGTGTGTCAAAGTATATAAAGAAAGTATTTTAGAAAGCCATTAAGCATTCACTAGGCATGGGAAATCTTCCTCAAACAGATGTATTGTTATGAATTACAGCATTTATCAGCCTACTGATGATACAGTTTACTGTAAGTCTGCTCTTTCAAAGTGAAACCATATGTTGAATGGGAAAGAGTAGAAGCCTAATGTAAGATAAGACTGTTTATTAAGCTTTGGTGATGGATATTTTGTGGGTGAACTTTCTTTTACAATATTGTTAAGAGTATATAAATTCTAATTGGTATATGCAAACAAATTTACAGACACTGGGTATAACATGATTTAACTGTCAGATGACAGTTCTGGAAGATAGTGGGACCAGTACTACCAGGTGCCAAACACCCGCAGCATCAAACCTTGTATAGTTTCCATGTTCAGATACATGAATAATACTAGCTTCTAAGGAGCAAGGAGGAAGACAAGTTGATAGTAAATTTTTTCCACTGCTCTTGGAAATTTTATGTTGCAGAAAAGCTGTTGGATCTTGGAACACAAGAGGAAGTCACATTTCCAGTTATTCCCTGAGAGTTCCAAAAGCTTGAGTTTAGAATATGTCATCCTGCTGGGTCCTTGAAGCTGTAACTGAGGGTGCATGTTTGGCTTCTGACTGTGTCTGTCAGTTTCCTGTCTTGTCGACTGCCTGCAGTGCTTCCTTGGAGTTGCAGTCTCCTTAGAGAGGGCAACTCCTAATAGAGGACAATGAGGCTTTTGAGCTACAACTCCCATGGGAAGAGATGAGAGTATTTCCAAAGTGAGGCTTTTCAGCTTTTGGCTAAAAGACCAGTTCTGAATATTTAATTAGTTAATTTAAAAGAAAACAAGGTTTTCCCCAGAAAGCAAGCTTTTTGTTTCAAAATGTGCATTTAATAAAGATCTAATTTTCCGCCAAAACTGTTTCAGCCAATGCTGGGAATTATATTCCCTGACAAAACTACTTGAAAATGGATTTCATAATGTAAAGCAAAATCCAGACAATTTTTTCCAGATGACTTTAGAGTGATGTTGTTATTACTCCCAAACTAAACATGATAAACCGAGGAAACTAGCAATTAAGGTTAATGAAAATCTAGCACATTAAAGACACAAAAATATATCATTTGGGTATGAAAAATGCTTTGGTCTCTGCCATCTCATGCTTTAACTTGGTAGGTACAAAAAAAAGTTGTATTTGGTTTGATTTACTCCAGAGCATCTCAAAGCAGCCAGAGCATACTGAATATTTAAATACTTGGTATTGCCAGAGCAGCACAAGCGTCTAGCCAAGCTCAGCTGTACTGCTCATGTGTCAGCTGCCTGCTACCTTTTGGGCTTCTCTGTTCTTCCCTGGGCCTTGCTCTGCACAGAACTGTCTTGTCCTTCTACCACTTTCTTTTACAGTTCCTTCTACAGGTACCTCTATATAGATACAGATATACATACGCCAAATGTGTAAACTCACACAGGAAGAGAAGCACACATGAGCTTTCTACTACCCCATATTCACTTGGGCATGGCTTAGTCTTATGTCTTCGTCTTCTTTCTTATTCTGTCCTTTTGGAATGTATCTGATGCAGTGAATACTTATCAAGAAAATACATTAAATTAATGAAGATTCTGTAATTTCATAATACAAAATATATTTTCCTTAGGAATAGCAAAGCATTAGAAGTTACTTTTCAGAAGTAACTCCATTGGTCTCAAAGTACCATTATGCCCATAGAAAAGGTGCTCTCTTAAAATGGCTCTTACACAGTATTTGAATGGAGTGTAAGGACCACCTTCCACAGTCTCATTGACAGACAGACACCTCCATACAGCAGTTACTCAGCTGAAAGGTAATTTTGTCCACTGTTTGGTCTAGTCACTGGAGGTTTTCAAATGGGGCAGTTCTACTACAGGAGTTTTCATTTACTGTGAAATGCAAAAACCATTTAGTTACAGTGTGGTTTTGGCCTGTCTTTTGACCTCTTCAGCCGTGTCTCCAGTGATTGAATTTGGCGAGATGTAGTTAGTCCTTTCTACCCCACTCACTATAGTATATTTGCAGTTCCATCAGTTTCATCGTTAAAAATCCTCTTTATTTTGTTTTGTTCAAATGGGATGTAATATTTTAAAACCAAAGACTTGCAGGCTTGGGTGAAATTTAAAAAAAAAATAAAATCTTCCTCTCAGCTATATACAAAGAAGCACTTAGAGGAAATCTGTGCAATAATGACTGGATGGAAAGACAGAGCTTTTCACACTTGGACCTTTCCTTAAGACCTAAGACTTTTACAAAAAAAAAAAACCAAAACAAACCACTGTAGCTGAAGAATAATAATTTGCTTTTTCTATTCTATTCTAAAACAGCTTCTGAAAAGAACATGACAGTAAGTACTCAATTAAGTCACTTAATTCTGTACCATTTTTCATGCAGTGCTTCACTTCAAACCACTCATGACCATTGTCTGTTTTATTTAAACACTCATTCCAAGGCAGAAGTTTTAAGTAATTAGAAAATAAACAAGATCTTCTGCATTATTCCTTTCCATCTGTAAAAATCTCCATTCATGATGTCTGTTGTGATGTTTTTATTGCTGTAACACAACCTATGCATTTAGAAAGGTTTCTGTGCCCAGAGGGAAACTCACAAGATCAGCTGAGCAGAGGTGAATCACAGGGTGTTGTAAGAGCACCTAGCAACACTGCATAACAAGTGGAGATGGGAAATTGATAGCCACATGAAGCAGCTTACGAAATTAGTTAGAAGCTTATTAAGGCAAATTATGGTTGTCATATGTGGCCTTTATCCTGAGCATACAGTTTATAGTAGTTAGGTATTCAGTATCAGCCAAAAATTCTTTGTTCATGAAAAAAGAACAAAACTTTTACTAAGTTAGAAACTAAAGAAAGAAAGGACGCATGGGATTTTATCGCAGAATTCTTGCTGAAATTGATTTTTTTAAATTTAATTTCTGTTCTGCTCTGCATCTGTGAGAGTATCCGGAGTTATTCATGAGGCAGGTGCTCAAACGATGTCACAGTTAATGTTTAGCATCATTTTCTTGTAGGTCAAATCCTTTCACACCCTTTTTAAACAAAAAGTTGGCATTAGACCACACAATATTACAAAAGGAGTCAAGATTATATGCCATTCACATAATGTCACATTGTCAACGGGAGCTTCTGTAAAAGGAAAAAAAATTGGTTTCAGTGTGTAAAGTAAGTGTAATAAAATACCATAATCAGAAAATCAACATAAGACATAGTAGGCCCGGTCCTGTTATACCTGGATTTGTTCGGGAGTCTGCAAAGAGCTGCTTGTGCGTCAAACTCTTAACAAATATGAGTGAACACAGAAGGGCTTTGAAATTCCAAATGTGCTTAATCAGTTTCATCTGGAAATACAGCCTATACTATAAATGTGAATAGGCTGGGGCTGAAATGTAAACAAATTAATTCTAAAAGTCTCCAGTGGTGCTGCTTGAGTTTCCAACTGTGCATTACAGTAACATTAGAGAAGACCGAGCAAAAGCTACCTTCTTAAACTTTACCTCATGCATGTATTCCATTAATATAGAATGTAGGTGGTTTTTTTTTTAATTATTACCTTTTACATGTTAATAAGTCAAAACACATTCTAGTTCAAAGCAGCCACCAGTTCACCAAGTTAAGGCAAATTCAGCTTTAAACTAAGAACAGAATATGTTTCCTTGCTGCCAGTGTTTTGTTCCACTTTATTAGCATAGCTCTTCACTTTGACTAAACCCTTGTTGTTCCCTTAGACAGACATATCACATTCCAGTTCCTAAGCCAAAAAGAAATGGATGGTACCATGGGATGAGACTTGAAAAGAAACAAATTAAAGAGCATTTTCACTGATTTCAGTATGGTCCTGCTTGTTTCCAGGAAAGAGAACTGGAACAAATTCCACTCCAACTGTACACCACCATGATTTTATTGCAGGTATCTTCACCCAGTTCCATTAAATGTCATTGTTAACAACTAAACTGATGAAAGTGGGCTTAGACAATGAAAGTCACTAAGGGAGCTTCCAAAATGAGATCAAAACCCAGCACTTGCTAGATCTTTTCTATAGTACTTTCTAGCCCCATATTTCTGGCTGGTGGCCTAACCAGGAACCCTGTGTGTACTGGACACACCCATTGCAATGAAAGGCGCCCAAGGAATGCGTGATGAGGCCCCTGGATGAGGAAGTCAATGAACCTTTGTTTTAGCTTTTTCCTTATACCTGGTTTAATGGAAAGCTTTTACAAAACAATGCTTATGGGATAGAAGAGACAATAAGGAATTAATGGATTAAACAAAAGGTAGAGATGTCATGTTTGCTGACAGTTGTGCTTTATGGTAATACTAACCTTATATTTACCACGTAGACCATTACTGTACCAGAAATACAGATCTACCCAATGGGTGAATTATTTAAGGTTATTTCCTTGTCATCAGTGAGGTTAGTACTTCACATTCCCTTTGCAAAATTAACTTTTTTTTTGGTCAGTTTTAATTCTGAGAACTGCCAAACTTTCATGAAAGGATTAAAAAGACAGATGAAAAGAGGTATTATTTTAATTTCACTGAAAATTTCTCATATAGAGTTTATGACCTGCTGATATGAACTGGTTTTAAAAGACTCTTCTGCAGGCCAGCAAACTAAAGAAAAATTTAAACTAAAGAAAAATTAAAGAATTTAAATTAAAGAATTAAAGAAAAAACACCTTTTTGTTCATTATAGCAATAATCAAACTTTTAAGATACAAGGATTGTATCTGAGCACATTCTACTTGCTTCATTATTTTATAGGGACATTAACATGTTGCTGCATAGTCTAAAGATTGAAGCAGATATTTTCTAGCTGAAACTTCCTTCTCATTTGTGATGATGTGAGCATTCAGTTTATCCCTAGCAGACATTGAGAGCAGTCATTCTTTGTCCTCCTTTTCAACAGACTTTTGCCTATTAGTATATTATAGTTTTATTTCCATGCTTTCTCTTTTCCATCTTAAACAACTCAGTACCTTTGCTCCTTACTTACAGGTCAGATTTTCTAGTTCTTAATCTCATAATTTCCTATGAACTCTCTCCATTTTGTCTCTATCTGTCTTGAAATATGGTGGCGACAGCTCAACACCATCTTCCAACTGGGGCTTTCCCAGCACCAAGTGAAGTAATGCATATCTCTGTGTCATCTGTGCAAAACCCTCAGGATGGTATTTCCCGTTCTTACAACAGCACTATATTGCCAATTCAAATATCTTTATTCTGAAGCACAAAATACAAGTTTCACACTCTGAAAATGCGCACTGTGCCCATTTCTGCTTTCAGTATGAACCTCCAGAAATTACCGTGTTACAGTTTTGCGTTTACTACCTCCTTCCCGTAAATTCCAACAGCAGACTAATTTATTACAGACATCAGGAAATGTTTCAATGTTTTTAAAGTAAATGTAATTTGGGAGGCCTGCAGTCAGCTTGGATAAACAGCAATTAAGCAATTAACCTCAGCACCCTGGAATATTATCCCTGACATGAATGAACACTCAAAATTGAATGGAATACGAAGAATCAATGCCATCATACCATACCCCAGTGTCTGGGATGGTGGTACCAAGATGTGCCTTCCTTTTTGTCTGCTGGTTGGCTGAGTCTATAGTGTCCTCATACCCGACCTTAGAAACATGATACTGAGCTGTGCCTCCTTTGCAGTTCATGCTATTTTGCACCTTCTTTCTACATATACAACCAATATAACAAAAAGATGTGCTGTCGAAGCACTGGATAGCCTGTTCTATAGAAATACTCTGTAAAGGCTCATGGGGACTATGTGTGTGGACCTGAATGACTGCCAGGTTGATATTTATAGAGAAAGAAGGGCGATGATAGGAATTCTGGCTCCCTGGGCAAAATGTGTATTTCAGCCATATGGGATCTGAAGAAAGTGCCTTCTTTTTTGGCTGGTTTATTTCTACTTGCAGTAACAAGCTCACTCAAAAACAGGACCACCTCTTACAATGCTGCTACCAAGACCATTTGCCTCCCGGTCTGTATGTGTGTGTCTCTGTGTGTGTGTGTGTGTGCATCTCTGTGTGTGTGTGCGCATCTCTGTGTGTGTGTGCGCATCTCTGTGTGTGTGCGCGCATCTCTGTGTGTGTGCGTGTGCATGTAAATGCACATATGATGTCAAGTGACAAGTCCCAGGACTCCAGAATATCAGGGTTTTTCCTCTTTGCCATCTCTGTCTCTGCCTGACGTCCAGGCAGTTCTATGCCAGTTTCCAACACAAACATGGTCCGTTAGTCTCTCAGCTTTCACTTTGTGACTGTTTAATAGCAGTCAGTAGCCCATATGCTTTCATGAGGACCATATGCTTTACCTGTCACAACATGGCCCCCTGATCCTTTCCCCATGAAGTACTTACATGTAGCAGTAATGCGGCTGTCTTCATCTGTGCACAGGGTACTGGTATGAGCAAACTCCTGTGTGGCTGCCCAATCGACTGCAGGTTTTGTATCTTCATGAAAATGCTGAGCACCGTTTTAGCTTGTGCCATTTGCTGCAACATGGGGAATTGCCATGCTTTTTTTCCTAGGACCTCTCCATTAGTGTTGAATGCCTTTATTCTTTAACCGTCTCTTCTTGCATTTTGGATCACCTATTACATATATTCTGTCATAGTCCTAGTAATTCTATAGGAGCTTTTGTGAGCTGGATGACTGCCACTGCTTTGCAAAGTCCAATGGTTTTATCACAAATTAATTGTAGAGTTTGTGGTGTCACACTGAGAAATCCTATTTAGTAAAGCAGATACAAATGCGTAAGGCTTATTAGTTGATCATGAAGCTGTACTTTAATCAGGAAACGCTAAAACTGAGAAAGCAAATAATGGCTCTACATCAGTCCAGACTATAGATGAAGGTTCTTCTTTCCCATTTTCGCCTGAGCTGCTGAAAGTGTATATCCAGCCCTGAACACTTGCTTCTGAGACCCCAGTGCAGTCTACTGAAGCTTTCTAGGACGTGAACAGCAACAGTCACAATCTTCTTACCATTTAGCAGACTGCAGTTTCTGTGGCTTGCGTGTCCACACCCCAGCTGAGATGAGCTGTCTCAGATTTTCCAATGCACAGTCCAGTTTACATTGCACCAGCTGAGGATGTGCACCTGAATATTAGATTAATGGGTTGTTCTACCAAAATTCCTGCTGCAGTGTTGATGCATTTGGCATGGCTGACATGCTCTTTGCTTTTGTAGACCAGGCTAGTGCTTTGATCTGTTCATATAGAGGGACACTTGCAAACAGATTTGACATACATTTCTGAAGCACTGGAGAAACTTGTCATTCTGATGACCTTCCAGGGGCTGATTAAAGGAAGTAAAACAGCTGGATGTGTTTGATTATGCTTTGTCTCTTAGGCAACTAAAAGAGGTGCAGGCAGGGAAAGGGAACAAAATACTGATGAAGTAAAGTAGCTGAGAACAAGTGGATGCCATAAATACCACTCAGTTCAAATAGAACATAAACACCTGCTGTACTCTTCAAAAAGGGTAGTTGTACGATTTTTACTCCCACAGCAAGGAACAGTGTTGCTAGACAGAGAATGTCGAATCCACACTGATGTTACGTTTCCTTCTCTCTGAATTTTGGCATTACATACAGAGTTAATACCGGAAATCCCATTGTGGTATACTTTTGAATCTATCACACTTAAGGCTTTAATTTATACACACTATGCAGTTTTTCTGCACTGAAGAATGGTAATCAGCAGTGTTGCAGTTGGTCCTCAAAATGCATAATGTGGAAAGACAGTGAAGTCTAACAGCTCACAGCAAAGGAGTAGAGCCTCAGAGAGCCTCTTCAACTCCCAAGATCTACTTCACCTTAGCACAAGAGCTTAGTTGAAGTGCCCCTAGCATCTCTAAGACTCTACTTCCTTGCCTTTGAAATTAGGGGGGTGTATGTATTCTGATTTTTGCAGCCCTTTATCTAATTTTCCCTACTTTTATTTTATGGGCATTCTGACCCACTTTCCCCCCCCTCCCCCAGGCTTATCAGTTTGAGCCAGTTATGTTAATCACAAATGCACATTAGATGGTCACAGTTGCATCCAGAATTCCTTGAGTTTATCTGTCCTCCTTTACAAAAAATAAAACACCTCAAAAACTTTTGATTTGAGTCATCATGAAATCATCCAGTTCTTTGGGGATGTTTGTACAGTAATTCTAGATCCACAGACTCACAACTGGCAGTTAAGGTATGTGCTCCAAAAGCGAGTCAGACTACCTGAAACTAAGCTGATTCCATTGGTGAATTTGTTTTTGATGCTCTGCACAAGTCACAGGGTAGATCCAAAATCAGTGGTTAGAAATCTCAGATCCTGATCTCAAGGTTCAGGACCATTTGTAGCTTCCAGAGTCAGTGCTGTGCCAGTGGAACACGGAGCTTTTCAACCTCAATGCCTTGGGAACTGGTATTGCTGGAATCATGATCAGCAATGATCTGAAAAGCTTCTCTGGCCTGTGGGAGCACAGAGAAAAACAGGCTCCAGAAGCGAGATAGTTTCTCTCCTTCTCTGCAAGGTCCACAATAATTTTTGAGCCCATTAGTCATTGCAGCCAAATTTGACTGATGATAGGGATGTCACAGATAGATAGTTCTGTTTCCAAAGGTTTCAAGAAAACCCAACAACATACAGGTAGACAGGGGAGAGCCAGCTCCCAGTTTCCCAGGTGAAGGAATAACTGTCATGAGCTTGTGGCTTATTAGAAATCAGAGAATCTATCTGGGACAGAAACTCTTATCACGACCTGATGTGCAGCAGAATGATTCAAGAAGGTCTACCCCTATTTGCCCACCAAAGTCAATCAACCACGAAGGACGAATCCATAGGAAATCAGGCATAATTAGTCAACAGATCAAAGGTCAGTGAACATAGCAGAATGAAGCATTATTTAAATAGAAAGAGGATGAATCTCATGCCAAGGAAGTACTGAAAGAACCTAAGCAAATACCTAAATGCGTCATCATCTATCTAAAGTCACGTCAAATAAAAGCTTTGTCAATAGTTACAGGCACGTTACATTGCTTTGAAAAACAATGTTTTTCAAAACAAAAGTGCTGCTTTTATTTTACCCCCCTCACTACCTGCCCTTAGCAACTGCCCTCCCAACCTGTCCTTATTGCAGGAAAAGGGGCAGATGAGCATGTCTAGGTCCACCTCAGTGTTTGAAGGGCTAATGAATACCAATGCAGAGGAGACTCCACCCTGTTTTGGGTGTACATGCTGTTTTCTTCTGCTGTGTTTCACAGACAAAGAAGTCACTTCACTTCTATGACAAGTGACAAAGCTTGGCTATATTTAAAACTAACAAGTACATTCCCATGACTGGTTGGTTTATTGGTTGGTTGTTTTTTTTTAAATACTCCCAAGATCTTTCAGTCAGTGCTCTGCTTCATATGTGAACCGTATCATTCCTCCTATGGAAAATTTCCCTTTTTAGCTGCTCCATAGCTCCAGAGTTTTGCAAGATAAGGATAAAAAGTACAACATGACAACCCATACCTTTGGGCATATGGCAGAGATTCCAGTCCCTGGGCTAATAAGCATTTCCCAGATCTTATATACAGGAGGTACAAGCCTTCCTCAGCTGGAAGTGCAGCTTTTCACAATTCTTCCTCAAGCCTTCTTTTGTCTCACAGCACAGATAATGGCAGTCAAACAACCATACTGTCCTCAAAGGTCAGAAGCACAAACAGCTTGCTCCTTCTCATCACCCAAAATGATTTCCTAAAGTAATTTTTGGAGGAGAAGAAAGGCAAGTGAAGATACCCAGATACACCTAAGATTCACCCCATTGTTGTATTCAGTGGTGGTAGACAATACAGAAACTCAGGGAGCTCCAACAGAGCCATACCATCAAAGGTGTGAGCAAAAGTAGAGTAGGAATGCAGAGCATCAGATGTGATCCAAGCCCTAGGACTGAAAGCCGCCTGCTTGTAGCTAGTTCTTTAAACACCAAAATTAGGACATGTATAATGCTGGTCCCAACTCTAGATGAAAAAGAATGGAAACATTACTAGAAAAGCAGAAAGTTAATTGCAAAAAGCAGACATCATTTAAAGACTTGCCTATGCTGAGGAAGAAGAGCAGCAGTCCACAGGAAAAATAAAAGGAAAGAGAAAATGGCACAATCAGAAATATGCGGAAAAAATAATCACAGAGGATTTGTTTCAAAGCCACTGAAATCTATGTGCAAAATTGCATTATGTTTAAGACAGGCACATCTACTTTCAATGAAATTCAGTTTCTGCAGAAACATCACTGCGAAGAGATTTTTGTCTGTTTAAAAATATATATTAAAAAATAAGCTGTGTGTAACCTTTTGTTAGAAAAATTGTACCATCGCAATGCTGAAATAACTCAAACAGCTTTGAAGACAAGTTGCTTCTGTTGAAAGCAAAAGGGAGTTTTGCCCTAGATTGTGAGGGACGATCGCCTGTCCCTCAGTGCAACAAGGGAGAAAATCTAAATCTGCTGGGGCGGTGTTTGTGGAACATGGTGCTGATTTTAATGATGGCTTTCTCCATGCACCAAGCATGAGATCATGTACAGGGCTGTATTTATATGGTGATGTAATTTTACAGAGGAAGCTGGAAAAACAAGGAGGGTATACCATATTCAGCATGATTTATGCCAAGCTTTCCACAATTATGCAGCCTCCCACCCATGTCATGCATATGTTGGCAGGATGAAAGTAAAAACTGGGACAACCCTGCCCCCAATTTCTAGACACCCTTATGCCTTGGCTGTGAAATCAACTCATAACTCAAAAAGCAACTTCCAACGGGCAGACAGTTTTTAAGTCAAAGAGCATATGTGCTTAATTGAATGCTTAAAATTACCTTTTGTTTTAAACAAATGTCCTGCCAACAAAGGAACAAACCAGGGATGTCTAATGGATTTAGCAATATGCCACTATTTATGTTGTGATCACAAAAGATTGGATACTCTAATACAATCATTTTCCAAGAAATGTTCTATGATAATGTGGTTTACAAACTTTTACATCCACTCATCTTTTGAAGTAGAATCTTACTTTTTTCTTGCTTAAAAGAGATGCCATGCTGTGCCATTGACATGTAAAGACTTGAAAAATAAATTTGTTGGCCTTGTTTACATACAGAATGCTATTAGTCATAAATAAATAAAACAGAAATGTTTGATTTACCAGTGAAGTTTTATACACACATTCTGGAAAATCTCATCAAGCTTAGTCTATGGCAGGCACTAGACCTCTGTATGAATAACATTTAATATAAGATCATAACTGGTCTTCCAGTTCACCTACATTCATTTTGGAGTTGATTGAAATAAAAGCCTTGCAGCTTCTGAACCTTTACTGCTTTCATCAAAACTGTTACAAGCTGGGAAGCTCAGTGAGTCACTAACTAGAAGCAACAGCAAGTCCAGCTATAAACCATGTGTGCCTTAAGTCTACAAATTAAGTGAACTGACAAAACCAGCTTTTATAACAGTATTTTCAGTAACAGTAAACTTGGATATAACAATCAAAATGTGTCTGAACACGCATCAAAAGGACAACATACAGCTGTCACCATTAGAAGAGTGCTCTGAGACACCTTTTTTCCTTCCTCTTGCGTGTATCCTGGAGTACATAAAGTTCCTTGCTAATTTATACTGTGGCTTGGTCTTCAAGTGATGCATCATTTTCCTTTGTTGGAGAGCTGCCTTAGTTTCAAATAAGCCAGGAGCTGATTTGGAGGAGCCAAAGTCTCACATGTATATATAGGGAGGTAGACTCTAAGCAGTAAAGCAAAATATTTTGCAATTAAAAGGCAAAACATCCCAGGTGATTTTCAGCTGGTGTTTTAAGACATTCAAATTGAAATACCCGCTGAAACATCCCATTGTAAAGTCAGCTGTACCGCCAGACTGGTGGTAGGAACATGCATGTATCCTCTTGTCTCACATTTTTTCTTCAGGACTGTTGTCTAACATAACAACCATACTGATAAGCTCTAGACCCGGTGAAGCATGAACGAAAAATGCTTTATGTGGCAGCTAGTAAGTTTGTCTAACTGGTTGATTCTACTACACTGCAAATTATCTTCCATCTTTTACAGTTCTGTTCAAGAGTCAGTGTGTATGCACCCCAGTGTTTCCTTCCAGACATTTTCCATTCCCGTACATCCTCTGCAACATCTCCAATACAAATAACATAACATAATTAACTGGATTAACATCCAGTGATGGCAGCCCCTATCCTCCAAAATAGTTTTGTTTTCCAACCCACTGTAAGCAATCCTCTGGACAAACCCTTTACCTGGCAGGTATCCTCCAAAGCACCAAACCAGGCATTATCATGAGACTGTTATTTTGGGCGAAGATCCGTTGTTCGAAGAACAGCTTTGGTCTACTTGCAAGGTAAACGCTGATGTGATGAGTGGGTGCCTTTTGGTTCTTGAGCTGGGCAGGACTCCCTCCATTCCTGGATGATGTTCCTCAATAGTGAAAGCAAAGAGAATTACTGGTTTCCTCCCAGGATCTTGGGAGGCAGTAATTAGGACACAAGTAGGACACAACAGTTAAAGCCAAAACATTGCAACGTAAGTGTCTTCATCATCTTGCCTCTTTCTGTCTCTACCCCACTACTACAACAGGGCTGGAGTGTGCACAGAGACAGACATCCCAATGCTCTGCTGCCATCCTCTCAGTAATCCAGTGTGCATTGAGTCAGCTGAGACTAGTAACAAGTGGAGCCATATTTTGTGTGGTGGGACAAATAAAGCACTTTCTGCTTTCTATACCTGAAATACAGTCAGTTTCATCAAGAACAGTGTAGTGCTCTGGACAAATTAAGGAACAAGTCTGAGCAAGAAGCAACTTACAAGCTCCTATTTTGTAGGAAAAAAGCATAGTATCTTTAGCCAAAGAATTCATTAAATTCTTACATGAATGCAGACACAAATGCAGAAAACTCCAAAGCCTTGGAATGAGCACAGGCTGAAGCAGTGCCTCAGACCATGCTCTTTAGAGTGCCCTGGTACCTGTGTGCATCTTGCAAAGAAAGGCCTTACATGTCTCCTCATTGTGTTAGGAGTCAACTCCCCTGAACGCAACACTACAGGAAATACAGTTCCTTACTTGGCATCTTCTCAGAGAAAAAGGTAGGGCTTGAACTTCAGTTTGAGATGCTGGTAAACATGGGTATAAATAACTGGGGGGAAAAAAAGATGGAATATTTTATGTTCATAACTTTTATTATAAACACATAGATTAAATATTAACAATAGGAAAAGATAGACTTTACTAGTTAGGCCTTTAAAAGGCTAGGTGTCTTTAAACAGCCTAAAAAGCCCATTTTACACAGTATCCACTGAGTTGACAGTCTCTGTACATCCATTCTGTAGAATCGAAGCCTCCAAAGCACTGGGATATTCCCTGTCTTCTCTTTCAAGTAGAGCAGCATTCTGCAGAAGGAAACAGTTTGCACTTCTGTTTGCTGCTGTTCAGCCACAATGAATAAAAAGATTGTCATGTTCAAGTAAAGATACTCCAAGAATTTCAGCTCAGGCCAGTTTCTTTTTTTTTCACCTTACCCAACAGGCCAGGCTCATCCCAAGTGTTGAAACTGGCTGGAAGTTAATGCTGTCAGTCAAGATCCTGTAGGCCTACTGGGAGCTCTGCAAAGAGTGTCAGCAAGAGCTAGAACTGATGTTTGTTCTCTGAGTAACATGCAAAACCTTTCCAGTTCATTTATAAAACTGGTCAAAAGCAGAATATGTAAGAACCTGGGAAAATGCTTTCGTTTGCCCATTTTCAAAATATTAAATTTCAAAACCAAAAATGCTTGAAGTTTTAAAAGCTTTCATTATCAGCTGATAAAAGAGAAATATCATAGAATCATAGAATAGTTAGGGTTGGAAAGGACCTTAAGATCATC
>WTXV02015164.1:20251-32982 GCA_009823435.2 Nymphicus hollandicus
TTTCATTATCAGCTGATAAAAGAGAAATATCATAGAATCATAGAATAGTTAGGGTTGGAAAGGACCTTAAGATCATCAAGTTCCAACCCCCCTGTTCTTGACCCTAATTCAAAGTTAAAAAAGCTAAAACAAAGGTGCTCTGAGCTCTTCACTTAAATACAACGTGCTTTCCTGTTACAGCATTTTCTCTGCTCGCTGCTGTGTGTCCCTTTGCCTTGAAGCAGCAAGTGCTCTCACTGCCACTCTAGTCCTTGTCAAATGCTTAAATGGGATCCAAGTTATAAAAAAAGATAAAATTATTCAGTGTCTATACAAACATACCTATTTGTACAGTCCAGACAGCCAACAGTAAATCTGTAAGCAGTGGATTTAATAGAATATATATGTTTTTCAAATCCCATAGTTCAAGTAGGGCAGAGGTCTGTGCTTTTTAGATGTATATATGATCAATCATATACATGGCATTTTCCCACCTTAAAAATAACTGTGAATAAGCCCCTGAAAATATGGGACTGCCAGAAAAAATAATCATAGGATTTTGTAGTAAAAATATAATTTGCAATAAAAATATGGTGATTTTTTTCTTGCTACAAACAAGTAACAAAAATACTCCCACACTTAATTTTTCATCATTCTAGACAGGTAACAAATATTTCTGTGTAGTAGCCCATCTTTTAAACAAAGTCAAAGTTTCATACTGTGCTGCATGTTAATTAATATCAAAAAGCACTTATGTCAGTAAATATTTGCTTACTCCTTTGTACATGTTACTCTGGGTTTTAGCAATGTAAGCAAATGCTAGAACATTGTTGATTAGATAGGAAGTGGTTTACATATAAGAATTCTATACAAGAAATTTATCTAAAAATACTAGCCCTGATCCTAGGGAGGGTGGTTGCCTCTTTGTGTTATTCCATTGATTCCAACCAGAATTCACCCAAACAGGGCAAGTCTAGAGGGCCCTACTTGCAAAGATCACAGCCAGAGAAACTCTTATATTTCAATCACTCTGTTTAGAGAGAAGGATGGGGGAAAACACAAGCTACAGTCACGTCAGGGTACTGAACAACCCTTCATCAAATATGGAGACTAGAAAAGTCTTTGGATACTGCCTTACTGCAAAGTTTCCTTTATGCCTTCTACTGCCACAGCTTTCCGACTTGCTCAGGCACACATTACTCTGATCAAAAGGTGTCAGCGCAGGTGCAGTCTGAGAGCCTCAGAGGTACTCAGGATCAAGACACTGACTGGACCGATTCCTGTGAACTTTGGAGCGTGCCCAAGACAAGATTGCAGATGAGGATAGTGCCAGTGACTAGTGAAGAAGATGCTGATTCAAGCTGCTTCTCTCCAAGATTGGATTCCTGTGCTCTTATGTAGCCTGAAAGGGACAAAAATGTATTTTTCAATGTGGCTTTGTTAAAATCAAATGAGCACTTTTCCAGTTCCTAAGTTTTCCTCTTAATAATATTTAGCCGGTATTCCTCTTGGTGAAACTGAGTTTTCCCTGTTACCATGGAGGTTTGATGTATTGGAGAACTTCTGAAGAACTTGTATAGACAATATTTTTCTTTTTATTTATACTATTTTAAGCAGTGTAGGAATATCTCTGTAGAAAAATCAGTCCTGAGTTTCATCTGCAGTCTTCAAGATGGACCAATGCTGTAGCACTTAACAACAACCTTTTCAGGGTTAGCAATAGTATCTCTCCACTGCTTTACTGCTTCATTGTTACTGCTATCAGAACTTATCCAGATCTGCAGAAAAAAACAAAAAAGAAAAATAAAATTGAGTTTACCTGATATAACACAGAGGCCCAGAATTTATTGGCTCCAAATAAACACCATGGAAGTGTAGAATGAGATACAACATGTAGACTGCGACCAAAGTGTAAGAGCAATAAATACAGTTCTCTTACTACTAACATATTTTGGCTTTCATCTGGGAACACAAGGAGTCTGGGTTTAAATTTAGTCTCTAAAATAGTTTAGAGAACTCACTACATACTAATGTTTCTGTACTTAATAAGATGTTTCAAGTCAAGCATTCCTTGCTCCACTCAAATGCACGTGCTAGGGTCAAGGGCTCATGAGGGACAGTGATGGCTCTATGCTTTCAAACTGCAGTTGGCTGCAAGCCATCTGGCATCCTCAGCTAGCTGTCCAGCATTTTCATGTGCATTTAAAATTGCACACTCCAACAGACAAGGCCAAACCTGCATTCCACAGAGGTTACTAACATGCCCATACCACACATAGTCACGCAGTAAGATTCCGTTCCTTCTCAGTATTCAGTTAATGGGTAGTGGCCATTAAATGAGGAAATGAAGTACAAGGAGGACATTTTCC
The DNA here is from genome assembly GCA_009823435.2 of Nymphicus hollandicus. NCBI lineage: Eukaryota > Metazoa > Chordata > Aves > Psittaciformes > Cacatuidae > Nymphicus > Nymphicus hollandicus. The sequence goes on from WTXV02015164.1 coordinate 22,600, forward strand.
TCTGAACATTATCACCAGTTTCCATTGCCAAAAAGAATTCTGCTTATGTAAGTAGGTATCATTATTTACAGGACTCTATTTCCTCAAGTCTTCCAAGAATGAGTCCTTTTAAGACTTCTCAGAAACCTTCACCATGAAGCACATTTAGCCTACACTGCTGAGGCATGGAGTCCTCAAGAAGTGAGAATAATGTCTTCCAGAATACCACAGACATCTCCACAGAGATTCAATATACATTTTGCTCATGATTAAAGACATGCCTGTAAAAGCAGGCTAATCTAAGTATTGTCTGCTTAGAACAGCATCCAATTAAACATCACCCTCTGAAGAACAAAATTAATAGATCCAGCTATATTCATCTTTTTCCAGCTATCCAGCCAATTGCTCAAAGTACATTTTTTCCCTGAGCCATATTTTATGTCTTCATGTGTTATGTGGCAATGTCTGCCTGCATGAGCTGAAACAACCTTTCCAAATAACCTCTGAGGAGCAAAAGTAGCTCATTTCCTCCCCCTAAAAATAAGATCTATGATTAAATGTAACTCATCAGATTGAGATCACCTCCTATATTGCTAAGTGACTGCAAAATCATACCCAGTTATTTTTGCTCCAAGGTAGCACAACTAAGATGAACAATTCTTTTCTTTTTTTTTTATATTCCAAATCCTATTCCACCAACAGGAATCACAAAAAGATGGAACATATGTGACATGAGGCTTCATAAAATTGAGGAACTGCACATAACTCTTGCTGGCACATCACTTCTATAGCATATCAGCATCTCCTATAACTGCATGTCTTCAGCAGGCACAAGAAACATCACCAGAATGGGACAGTACCATTTTCTGTACCTAAGAATAGCACACCCCTTCATCTGACAAGAGACATTACAGTTGGTGTCTCAAAATCAAGTTCTACATTATTAATTTAAGCATACATTAAAATTCTGCTACTAAATCTAGCTAAGTCAGGGAAAACACAGAGCTTTCACACAAAGCTATGTCTTGCTATACCAAGAAGAAAAAGAATCATAGAATACCAGGTTGGAAAGGACCTCAAGGATCATCTGGTCCAACCTTTCTAGGCAGAGCATGACATCAACTAGATGTCCCAGCACCCTGTCCAGCCAAATCTTAGAAGTGTCCAACACTGGGGAATCCACCAGTTCCCTGGGGAGATTATTCCAATGGCTGATTGTCTTCATTGTGAAAAATTTTCCTCCTGTGTCCAGTTAGAATCTCCCCAGCAGTAACCTGTGCCCATCACCCCTTGTCTTTTCCATGTGACTCCTTGTAAAAAGGGAGTCTCCATCTTCTTTGCAGCCACCATTTAAACATTGGAACATGGTGATAAGGCTCCCCTGAGCCTTCTTGTCTCTAGGCTGAATGAACCCAGTTCTCTCAGCCTTTCCCCATACAGCAAGCTTTCCAGTCCTTTGATCATCCCCGTGGCCCTTCTCTGGACCCTCTCCAGCGTGTCCACATCTTTTTTGTATAGCGGAGATAAAAACCAAACACAGTACTCCAGGTGTGATCTGACAAGCACTGAGTAGGGTGGGAGAGAAAGAAGGGGCAAGATGATTGTAGAACAACAAAGGGAAGAGGACAGAGAATGAAGACACCAGACTACCAAGTTTTATGGTGGTTAAATAAATATGATCACACAAAAGAGACAGTACTGAAGTTCCAGCTGTTTAAAAGAGGGGATGAGGGGAGAGAGAGCACTCAACTAAAACATAGTTTTGTGTTTGGTCACCTATGTTATCACCTGATCATATGCATTTAGAATATTGTGCTGATTTCAGCAGTGTTCTACCCAGGAAGGCAATCTGATTGTAGCTGTTGATAATTCCTTTCACACACACCTGTTTGTACGTGTATTGGTATGGTAAGCCAACTTACTCCCTTTCTGTACAGTACATTATATGTTGCGGAACTCCTGCTAGTGTGGTTTGTTTTCTTCAGAAAGCCTAGAGGCAAGGAGGAGATTGTATGTCTGTCTGTATGAAGGAATCTTCCACATAGTAGTACTCCACACAAAAATGACTCAAGGATTTCTTCTTAAAAGAAAAATCAAGTGTCAACTCCCCTTCTGATGTTAGTGCATGTTTAAGAGCCTAGTACTATTCTTGCTTGGGTTACACCTAGGAGAGTTTAATAGCATTTACTGTTTTGCTATATGCCACCTTATTTAAAGTATTTTAAAACTCATACCAAGAAACCTGTGGAACTGGATTTTAATTAAAGGATATTATGCCAGTTAGCAGAAACCAACCTGTCCTAGGAAGTGTTTTCTTCTCACTGAGCTTCTGCTGTAGAGCTTGATGAGAAAGCCAATTCCTTGTTCAGCTTGGCTAACTGGAAAGATCATCATTTCTCCCCACTTCACTTGGCCATTAGTGGACTTCAGAAGACGAGTCTTCTTCTTATAGATCATCCCTTCTGTAGTAAACATTCCAACTTTCACAAAGAAATCTAGCACAAAAGGGAGGGGAAAAAGGCATAGCACACAAAGGGTTACTCACAAACACACCCAAAAAGGAACCAACAAGATCTACATGTATGGTTCAGATTGCAATAAATCCCCAAAAGTCTGGCCAAAAGGACTGTACAATAGCTTTCCTGACTAGTCACACAGAGTATGTTCAATAATATTGAATTAATTAACACAGTATGCAAACAGCAAGTGCAAGCTAATGCTCTTATATGTCAGGATTAATACTGGGATACAAACCTTCCAAAACACATAGCTTCAAACTAAACAAAAAGTAATCAAGTAAGACATCTGTGGAAACAAGCCTTTGCAATGGAAATCTACTGCACAATATGTTAATCTGAGGTTTGTAAGGAATGTTATAAATTGCCAACCCATTTGAACAGCAATTTACCTGTTACAAATGCTTTTAGACAGGAGGCATGAGACAGCTGATATAACTTACTTGAAGACAGTGGTGTAGATGAAACTGGAAGGTTTTGTGCTTCCAGAATCTGTAACTGTATCCTTCTGTTTGCTGCTTGAAAACAAGTTCCTACTTGAAGTTCTGCGCAGCACACCTACAAACAGAAGAATGTTGCTATAACATCTGGATTAAGTTGCTTCTAAACTCAGGAAACACAGGAATTCTGTCATATGCTGGGCTCCCACAGTTATATCTGGGATTTCCTGGACAGAAATAAAAGTATGTGGTGTATACACAACCTGCAGATGCACAGTAAGTACATCTTGCACTTGTCATAGCTGCAGTACATGTGCTCCACTGAAGGACTGCTTACGTGCAGCACACAGAGGGCCCTAGTGGGCTGCAGCCAGAGACACTGGATAAATAGTCACCTGGGAAAGATCCCTCAATGGAAAGTGCAGACACGTACAGGGAAACCCTGATATGCCATTGTAGCTCTACTAAACCTGGGTGTGGAAGTGAGAGACCCACTCTGCTCCACTAGTACAAAAAACCTTTGGAGTTCTTTTCCCAAACTTCTGAATTTTGCAATATGCAGATATAAGCAATGCTTTCTATAGGTACGAGACCCCATCACTTAGTGTTATGAATATGAAAGGGTGACTGCATGCTGTGATGTTTCCTATGTTATGGAAGTACTTGGGTTTTACATGCCTAGGTACATACACAACCCCTGTGCTCTGACTGCACTGAAAGCTCCAGCCTGAATTTTTGTATTTTAGAATTTATAGTATTTTTGCTAGTTGCAAAGGTACATTGAGGCATCCTCATTACTCTCCTGTCAGATGCTAATGTACTCTGAGCACTTAAGAGCAGCGGGAGAAGGCCAGTGGAGACCCAGGTTTCCTGACAGCTGCCATTTAAAAGGATTTTGCTAGTCCTAGTTCACTTCAAGTTTTAATGCACTGCAGTAAAGCAAAATGTACCAAGTAAGAGAGCAACAGGTCAGTAACAGTGAAGTCAGGCTCCAGTTGATCGAAGAGACCCAAATTCTCTTTGCAGCTCAGCCACGAAACTTCTGTGTAACCCTGAGAGAAGCCACTTACTCAGCTGAGCTTTGGCTCTCTATTGGCAAGTAGGGTACTTGCTGCCTGACAGGGTAGTATAGGGATGAATTCCAGCAGTGTCTGGAGGGCTCTTAGAAATAATGGTGAAGAAAGCCAACAGAGAGGGAGAAACCATGAGGTGATACAGGAATTTACACTGGGATGAAGCAGTTTCTAGAACAGCTTCCTCTTTCACTTAAGCTTATGGCTTTTGAAGCAATATGGTTATTCTTGTTGGAACTAAAAAATGTCAAGTGTAACTTATGTTAGAAATCAAGGATATCATTCATATTACTCAGACACACTTAGACAAAATTTGCTTTTGAATTGCTAATTCAAGTTTAATATGTTGCAAATACAAATGTCTAGACACAATCTGTTGAAGAAACAAACAAAGTGAGGGTAGGGAGAAAGGAAATCCCACTGTGAAAACCACCTGCTTCTTATTACGCTAATGGAAATGAACTGTCTGAATTATTACTTCACAGCATGGAATCTGAACATTAAATATATAGCTATCTCTGCAGTTTCAAGCCACTGAAGATCTTGGCACTTTTCTTCCACAACAAAAACAGATTCCATTCTCTCTGAGCTCTTGCTGTGAGTCCTAAGTATCTTCTGACGTTTTTTTGGTCAGAAAAGGCAATTACCTGGTGTACATTGCTGAACATTTACCCAGAATACTGCTCCCTCAAGCTGCGGGCCATAGTATGGAAGAGCTTGCTCTAGTCTTTTCCCAGAAACAGCTGCAGTTTATGACCAGAACAGCTACAGTCTGCAATTTTTCCCCATCAAAATGCCTTTCCCCAAGAACAGGGCGGGGGAGAGGAGGGATGAGGGGATGAAAAAAAACTGAAAAAGGATAAAAAGAAAAAAGGAAAAAAAGAGACCCCCCCACCCCCCAATCGCATTAACATTAATTTACTACTAAATTACTTTACTTTCATTCCCAGCAACTCTTCCTAGTTGACACAGCAACATATACTTTTGCAGTATTGGCACTTACAGGTGCCTTGGAAGGAGGAGATATATCCAGCCAATGACTTGATTCCTCCGAGCTGAGATCCCGCAGTGCCAAGGAGCACTCTCCAATTGTTTTTTTCCTGGGAGTCTGTGTCTGGATTTTGAATACCAATCGGACAGCCTGCAGGCTTTGCAGTTTAATAGCAAATACAAAAGTTTCCATAAATTCCATGTCCTAGAAAGAAAAACAGAGGGGTAACATCACCACCGTAAGAGTCACACTCAGCTCAGACCCTAAAAACTAAGGCTTCCTGGTCCTATAGCCACTGCTCCCAGCTACCATTTTAGGTTGCTATGGAAAAGTGTGCTTTTGCAGTGGTAAGTCCCCCCAGACTCACCACCTCATTGTCACACCCTGGCAGGAACAAACCTCTCTACTATTTTTCACTACCATAATGAGTTGAGGCCATCTCTTCTGGACATTTACAATAGCATATGCACATTGTCAGAGCAAATTCCTCTCTGGCCTTTTGTTTCTGTCTCTCCTCCTAATTTTATTTTCTTTTACCTCTGACTCACATTATGGGAGTTTTATGTTGCTTTACCTTCCACCCCCTTAATATTCACTTACTGACACTAACAGGAGTCTTGTCCCATGCAACCAATTCTTACTACCTTCTGTAGAAAGGAAGTATGAACTTCATCTCCTGCCCTAATGAGAGGCAGTACTACATCTGCCTTCCCTGGGTGAATGTGCACCTACAGGTATGTCCAGTCTTCCTCCAGTCCCCAACAACTGAGTTGTGAAGGCCAGTAGCTCATGGTTCAGTCCCCTATGAGCATATCTGTCCTGCTGACTTGGGAGAGAAGGAGGGCAACAGTACAATGCAAGAGAGGATATATAAGGGGAGGAAGTGGAACAAGGCTTTTAATAGGACTTTGAGAAGGGGGGCTGGGAGAGATGGGGAGAAATAACCCAAACTTAGGCAAATACCACAGCGAATATGGCATAGGAGTGAATGTTTGGTCCATTAAAAAAAAAACAAAACCGAAAAACCAAAACATAAACCAAACACATTTACATTTCACTTTTATTTCTTTGGGGAAATGATTTCATTGTGTTTTCCCTGCCTCTACTTACAATACACCCTTCCTTGGCAGAAGATTTGAAATGCACTGGTTTGGGCAGTGTGAGTATTCCTTTGACATAGATACGAGGATGTTCCCCACAGCTAGAAGGCCAGCTTAGGTCTTTGCACTGAAACATTGAAAAAAGACAGTCAATTTAGACAACATAAGACTCTGGCCTTCAGACAGCTGAGAGTCTTCTACACTGTTCTAGAACTATTCCTGTAATACTGACTGTAAATCAGAGCCAATGTAATGATTGTTTCACTTCAGATCTTTTAATAATTAATTTTTTACAACCAGAAGGCAAAAAATTGTTCAGTAGATGTTAATGATTTCACTATATGGCGATTTGACAACAGATAAATAATGAAATCCCTTATGTATTATTTATCACTTGATGTAGTTATGAGGATTTCTGACTACTCAAACTTCCATTGCCTAAAAATTATTCACAGTTCCTGGAAAATTATAAAACAGCCAGCAAAACAATATCACATTAGCTAACAAAAAAACCACAAGAAGTAACATGTCCTCAAAGTGTTGTTATAGTTCTGCCCTGAAGGAACTGTTAAAGTCTGTTAAATGCTGCCTCCAAAATAGCTCCAATTAGCTGCCTCCAAATTTCCATAGCAGGACCAGCCTATGACCTTTCTTACCTATGCTGAACAGTTCCTCACTCCACAATCAGTACATAGTATAGTAAGATACAGAGTTAGATTCAACTTTTTATACTTCTTATTACTTATTGCAGCAGAACAGAGATTGCAATGGGTGGGGGGTGGGTGGGAGAAGGAGAGGAAGATACTTTGAATGAAGCCCAATATTACATTAGACTGAACTTTCTTTATATTAATACTTAGAAGTAATTTTCTTTTTCTCCTAAAAGTATTCTTTAATGTAACAGGGAAGCAAATTTAATGAAAATTAACACTTAGTAAAATAGATATTTGAGTAAATAACAATCAAGTTAGTTACATTTGCTTACATGTAAAACTGTGATCCAGATCTGTTCTACAGAAGAAACGTAACACAACTTCACATTCAGTCTTCCAAAGTCTCGTTCATCACCTGATAATGTTATAGTATCTATGGAAGAAAGTCAATTAGTATTTTTGAAAGTAATGCAGTATTTTAAAAGTCAATTCCAAGAATAAGGGAGCTTGTTAGTAGGTGGACTGCCTATCTTTGAAAACTTCTCTCAAAATAAGTGTGAAATACCTTAACACCTACATTTTAAGGACAAAATATCCATGAAGTCCTGTAGCCTGACCTTCTGCACAGCTAAAAGCCTTCATGTTTACCTCAGTTATCAATATTGAATTTTATAACTTGTGTTGTACTTGAAAAACTTTTGGAAGGGAAAAAAAGCATATGCCCAAGACACATTTATGATCTATGACTTCCCTTAGATTAATCACTTCCACTGTTAAGGTTATAAATTTGCCTGCTTTTTATCTTCCTCAGATTTCAATTCCAGTTTAATGAACACTTTACTATTGTGCTTTCCTCCAAGTCAGAAGAACCGTTTAACATCCAGTGTTTCTCTGGCATAACTGAAACTGAGTCATTGCCCCTCCAGTCTTCTTTTTGAGGAGACTGGGTGAAATTCTGTCTGCTAGCAGGGTCAGTTCTGTGGGGACTTGATTAATTTTTGAGGGTTTACTTTGCAGTATCTCCACTTCAGTATTTTTTCGTAAATAAGCATACTAGGTTTGCATGCAATATTCTTTCCTAATTCTCAGTGTAATATGGGCATTGGATTCCAGGTACTTCCCACAGAAAAACACTGATACATAAAAAAGAACTAGAACTGTGACCAAGGTGCTGCATTCTATCCTAACAGAACATCTGCAATTTTGTACTTCACTGAGGTAGTAAATCCAGGGGTGATTTTTTCAAAAGCATTTGAGAACTCCTCAAAGGCGCATTTGCTCAATCTCCTGATAATAGGAAGGTGCAAGTCCAAAACTCTACATTTCAAATTGTAAAGTAGTCTCCAAACTGACTTGCTAATCATAATCACCTAAAAAAAAAAAAAAACAACCCCCTAAACAGATGCCAAACCAAAAATAAACCCAAAACAAACACTCCCTCCCATCAACAGCAGAGACAACTTAATGTTTCTAGTGCAAAGGGAAATATTTCATTACAAGGAAAACAAACTAAACATTACCCAGACTCCTGTTACTGCCTTGTGAATCCTTCCTGGAAGAGGTACTGCTGGGTACACTGGATAATGAATCGTATCTCTGGAGGCAAAAATAAAGTCACTTCATTCAGGGCAACAGATGTAAAAAACCAGAGAGATTCTACCATCAAACAAGACATGATAAAAAGCAAACAAACCCAATTTCAAATAATTGTCTCATTCCCTACTGATCTCCTTATCCAGCAGCATGGAATTACTACTTTAACACAATGACAGGACACATATGGCCAGCTCAGAACCATAACCTCTTGTCTGTCTTGGCGTGCCTAACAGGCTACTCAGGTTTCTCAACAGCCCTACTGGGCCAAAACAGCAGCAGTCAGAGGAGACATCAAGAAGGAGCCTCTTGAAGTTGGTCAAGACACTGAACTTTTCTCCCTAGTCTTTCCAGTGCATAGTTCAATGGCCCTCAGTGCTTACTTTGAAAACACAATGCAACAGGAACAGATACACCAAGTAAGCTGAGTTTTCAGTATAACCTAAGTTACAAGGGGAACTCACCTTCATGAAGCGATGAGGTGGGCTTCTGAGATCAAACATTGAACGACTTACATCAAATGGTCCAGGCAAAGCACTGGATCTCAAATCACTAACTAAAAAGACAAAGAGAACAATACAAATCATGTAAGCAATGTTGCTAGAAAAAAAAATGAAGTAGTTTTTGAAAATTTAAGTAGACCTATGGTAGGATTGAAACCTAGCTAAATTATATCTAGGGAGGGATGTCAGCACCTTTCCTTGCTTCCCCTTTTCAAGAGAGAACAAGCCATTAAAATATCTTAATCAATTCCATCTTTGAAATAGTTTGAACTTACTTGGTCACACTGGGTAGCACTGGTGGAATGGGAAGCCTGCCTCAAAGTTATTTCCTCAAGAGAACTGTTTGTTTTTGTAGATGCTTTAGCAAAACAGAAAGCCTTGTCTTTAAATCTAGTCAGCCAGAACTGGGGCTTAGACTGGTCTCCTTTTTAAAGTTTTTCCACAGTTAACATCCAAGTACAAAAACATGCTGCCTGCAAAACTTGTCCTCATCTCTCTGCCTTTACTGATCACAGTGTCAAAGCACCATAATCTGCGCTCTTACTAGATCACAGGCAAAGCAAGTCATAACTCTAAAATGACAGGTACTTGTTATAGCAAAAAATCAAGATCTTTATTCTATAGAAGGATAGTTTCCTCAGCAGTTGGAGGTGGTTAAATAGAGCCTATCAGTTTTCTTTTGACCTCAAAGCAATGCAGAGCTAAAGCACATTGTCTGTGCACAATATGTAGCACCAGTAGAAAATGAGGGCTGAACTACTGCCGCTGTTTCAGGAATCTTTGCTGACTCCAGTAATGTTCAAGAAGTTTTTAAGGCATCCCAGCTTCAAAACTGACCGATACTGAAAGCAGTACGGTTTAACTTCTGGGACTATCTGATGCAATGAATGGCTTTTTCTTGCAATGCTGCGTTACAGTATTTCAGAATTGTTACAATATTTCAGAAGATTTCCATTACAACTCACTGATCATAGCTTAACAGAATTCCATCACTTGTCACTGAAAATTTATTTCCCTTTCTATTGTTATCGAAAGAAAAAAAACAATTATGCTTCTTGTAAGATATGACAATAAAGAATAAATCTTTCTTTTCCCAAGGAAGCAAAAGAGAACAAAAGATAAAGACAGTTTTGAGAACCCATAGGAGGAAAAGGAAAGTAACATAATAGTTTAGATAAAATTTAATGAAGGTCTGTATGGCTGACACAAGCTCCAAATTCTCTCCTGTGCATGTCATAAAAGGGCTGAGTTGTTCACAAAGTCTGGTGTAGCAGTACCACTATAATACCATATAGAGCCTAGAAATCTCGTTTGACATAATGGGAGCAAGTAGTAGAGTCCAGCTTATTAGTTAATTTGAAATTTATTATGGTGATGGAAACTCATTCCATACTCAGTACTCATGACTTTCACAGTTTACTGGGAAACATCCACTTGAGCCTGCAGGTTGCAAATCACCAAAGTGCTTTAAAGACAGTACGATCTGCTGCACTTAGTAAAGCTGCTTAATGCTTTCAAAGAACATGGGGGGAGGG
>WTXV02015165.1:0-20864 GCA_009823435.2 Nymphicus hollandicus
ACATTAATGAAGTTGTTTATTGATATGTTATTAATGAACAATATTTCATAGGTAAAAAGATCCCTTCACTTTTACGAGTTACTCAGAGTGTAAAAGCTTCCCTCCTGTTTTGAGGATAAATAGCTGCAATCCCATTTGAAATCTACAGTTGTATTTATTTCTTGCCTGGGAAGTACAACTGAAGTTGTGTAGTTACACAAAGTTTGATGTAAAGTAAATCAGATATAAGTGATTTACAGTGCTGTAAACTAGATGTAAATGAAGGACTGCCACCAGATATAAACCACAAAAATATCAGAATTAATCCTCTAGAAACATTTTAATTATAATCAATGACCCCCAATTCACCTCCCACTTACACTGTTGTAAAATACAGCTAGGACTCATTTTGGCTAGTATTACCCATAGTAAGCTAGTCCTTGGGACTACTTCTAGTGCCAGTGACAAGGGATAGACACCTCAAATGCAACCCATTACACCTTAAAGCAGGATGGAAGAATTGCACTTAGAAATACAGGCATCTTTCTACACACTACACAAGAAAGACAGTGAAGGGAATTCTACAGCAAGACAATCAGACTAAAAGAATGGCTTTACACTCATGGTGCTGAGAGTAAAATCTTGTCTTGACTCTTTCAACAATCTTTGAGAAAAATATGCAATTTTATTTGTTGTTGTGTTTGAGTTTTTTTATAAGAAAGAAGGTCACAGGACTCTGATCTCATTTCTAAAATCAATTCCAATAATACATTAACTCCGCTCACTCCAGTTATGCTAGTGAAAGGAGGCTGCAAACAGAAGGGTCTGATGCCTATTTTTGTTATTCATTAACTGGCTAATTAATAGTAATTTTGCTTTTGTCTTTCATTCTGGGAACCAGATACTGGAGTTATTCAGACCACAGCCCAAAAAGCCCTTTAGGTCCTTGTAGGTCCTTTTACAAAGTTCAGGGTGTTCATCCACCATTTAATGCAGTGATGTCACTGGAAGAAGAAACACTCCACAGAGCAGAGAAGATGAGATAAAACTTGACTATCATAGAGTAAAGGCAAACTGAATTTGAAACAAACAGGGAGGAGCTAAAAAGACCTGCCTATGCAAATGCTGCTGCACTTCATCTGAGCCATGCCCTAATTTTTCACCTTTTACAGATGGTCCAGAGTATGAGAGACAATGCTGAGGTGACATCCCCACCACTATGTCAATCCCCTGCCTATAAGTATAGCAAGGTAGGAGATGCTGCATATCCGTGGCAGTATGTACTGTGGCAGATTTTTCACATGCTCAAAAATTAGTGTAAGTAACAAAGCCTTGCTGACTGCTGACTCTGGTCAAGTGGCATTTTAGTAGCAATGAGGGCATCGACATACTTTTAATATTTCACTACTTTAATACAAAAAAGAAATCATCTAATGCAATCTAATACAGAGGAAATAATGCAGTTCTTTTACAGCTGCTTTTGTATTACTAGACTGCATTTTGGTAAATTGGATATATTTTAGATGACAGAGGTCACAAAGACAATTTGAATAGACTCTCAGTGATGCTTTGCCTTATTTCACTGGCATATAGTGCCTGCTATTAAATGTACATGACAGTCTTGTTAGATTAGTTTAGCTGAAAAGGGCTGCTATTGGGCTAAATTAAGTTAGAGCTTGACCCTTAAAGCATTAAATGTCCATTATGTAACTGCAATAAAAATTAACACGTCACTAATGTAGTACGTCTAAAATATCACTACAACAAAATAAAGAATAATAGTAATGGAAAAAGTACAAAACTAGTAACTTTGCCAGTGAAAATTACTTTGCATGTATTAATTCAGCTGTGCTGTTTAGCTTTTCGGAGTGCTGTTTCAGAACTGTAGTAGTGATACAGAGTAAATGTGATTTTGCACTGTAAGACATTTTTGCCTGTTATGCAAATGTTACATTCAGTTTAGCACTCAGCAGCATCCCGTGTATTTCCTTGGCACACCCACTCTGCACATGAAAAGAAATGACAAATGGTGTACAGTTAGTCTCCATTAGCAGCCCAAATGGTAAATAAAGTAACAAAAGATCAATTTTTTTCACACATCAGTGCTATTTATAAATAAAGCATCTTGGCAGAGCCATCTTAACAGAATTAATCCTCTATGTTAAAGATTACAGCCCTTGAGCAGTCCTGATTTTCTGTGTTTCACTCAAGAATATTAGAATGACAAAAAGATCACTATAATGTATGGTAATTCATTATGGACTTCAGTAATAATGTATCACCCAATTTTGGTTTTATTTTTTGTTTATTTGGTGCAATTCTGAACTAAATTATATTTCTGTAGTTCTCCTACTTGTGTTATGAGCATTAATGTAAACACCTATTTTGAAATGTATTCAAAAGCCAAGGTATTAATGTATTGCCAGAGATCATCAGCAAGTTTTAGAACAGCACAGATGAGCCATCCCTGATCATCAGAATGGCACTAAAGAAAAATTTAATATAAGAACTAAACAGCACAAGCCAAAACTTCCAAACAAAAAGCAGATTGCTTGCCATCTGTTTCACCATTACCCACTTGAATGAGATGTTATAGACTCTGCCTTCACAAAAAGCTCAACATGACCCAGCAGCGTGCACTTGCAGCCCAGAAAGTCAGCCATGTCCTGGGATGTCTCAAAAGGATTGTGGCCAGCATGTCACAGGAGGCGATCCTGCCCCCCTACTCTGCTCTGGTAAGACCCCACCTGCAGTACTGCATTCAGCTCTGGGTCCCCCAATGCTACAGGGACATGGACCTGCTTGAACGAGTCCAGAGAAGGGCCACAAAGATGATCAGAGGGCTAGAGCACCTCTCGTGAAAACCAGGCTAATAGAGTTGGTCTTGATCAGCTTGGAGAAGGCTCCAAGGAGACCTTATAGCAGCCTTCCGGTACCTAATGGGGGCCTATGAGAAAGCTGGAGAGGAACTTTTTACAACAGCATAAAGTCATAATACAAAGGGGAATGGTTTTAAACTGAAAGATGGGAGATTTAGTTTAGATGTAAGGAAGTAGTTCCTTACTATGAAGGTGATGAGGCACTGGAACAGGTTGCCCAGAGAAACTGTGGCTGCCCCATCCCTGGCAGTGTTCAAGGCCAGGCTGGACAGGGCTTTGAGCAGTTGAAGGTGTCTAGTGGAAGGTGTCCCTGCCTGGCAGGGGGGTTGGAACTAGAGTGTCTTTAAGGTCCCTTCCAACCCAAGCCATTCTGTGGTTCTGTGATTGTAAGTCACATCATTCAAACTCTGTGAACATTTTCTGCCCTGCTGTATTGCTGTGTCACAGCTAAGTCTGGAACAATTTTATTATTGCCTATTTTGAACAGAACCTCTCATAAACTACTTAGTTTGCTAAAAATATTTACAAGGATTGACCGTACACAGCGTAAGCAGATGAATGACTTCCAGAGTACTTTGACAAAAATCAATTAAAAATTCCTTGAGTTGCAGCAACCAAATGGTTGAAGCTGAGACCACATCTGGAGTGCTGAAAGTTTTAAGCAAACCTTGTAATCTCAGTGTGTAAAAATATTACAAGAAAAATCTCTTATGATGTCAGTGAACTTGAAAAACCCCTCTCCTATTCTAGAATAGGCTTATTGGAGCACAGGATCAATGCCTGGGAGAAGAGCCAGAGATTTATGCAACCGTTGCATTTGAAACTGTACAACAATTAGGGTTTACAGCTTTGTGTATTTTGGAATTTGTCCATTTCACCATACCCAGGACATTGTGGAGATCAAGGACAGGAGAGGGTGATTTTTATCCACCCTACCATTACTGGAGAGAAGAAAGATTTTAGGATCTGCAGCCCTGTCTGGGTTCCTTACAGATAGTTAGATTCTTATTTCCAGAACTCTATCCTTATACTTAAAGGTGAAATTACAGTGCATCAGTTAAAAAAAAATGCACCAAATAAATATTAATTGCAAAAAGCCTGTTAATTTCTAGGGTACCTGACAGACTTCTCATCATGATGAGAACAGAATATTTCTGCTGCAATCATAAAGGCATTCCTTAGCTTCAAGCAGGTAAGAGGTATGGTGACTAGAACCCCATTGAAGTGGCTGATTCAATGTCTCTTGTACAAGAAGTCTTCTGCCTTTTGCAGAAGAAGAAAAAGAGCAGCTGAAGTGTGTTTTTATTAGAAAGGGTCACAGCCATAAATTTCCTGGTGTTCAAGTGTGGCCACTTCTGCCTCTCTGTCCAAGGCCTGTTCATATAATTTAAGGGATGCTGGAGTAGCCCAAGCCCTGGCTCAGAGATCATGTTGCATGATGCAGATGAGTCCACCAAGAGCGAAGACCCAACAGCCCGGAGCATGGCCTATGGGCTGAATGAACACCGCCTGAAGGCAGCCTGGAAGACACACACTCTGTGGTGTGGAGAGCTCATTCTCACAGTGTGAGAGGCTCTGGGGGCAGTGGGCTTCTCTGCAGCAGAGGCTGAAGGGAGATGCTTGCCAGTATTTTAGGACAGCCATGAGGTGGCCAGAATACCGGGAGGAAGAATCGAGTGCCTCAGATGCTGTAGTCCATGAGAACAAAGCTAATGAAAACAGTGGAGCAGGAAGGAATAACACAAACCAAGAAATGGCAGTGAACTAGTGGCCTTAGAATCAGAAAAGCCTAACATTTTGGATTCTAACAGGATATGAATTTAAATACTTCAGTGCAATTAAGGACCAAGTAAAGGAAACTGTGGCTGGAATTACTGGACTAGCTGCTTGCATAAGTAAACAAGAAAAGCCAGATACAAGGGTTCTTCTTCCCTAAGTGTTATATGATCAGCTCCCCCAGTGTCACATTATTACCTCCCACATCTTCAATGAATGTAACTTCTACAACTTGCTCATGCATACAACTGTAGACCTTAATTTCAGAATTTTTACATCATCCAGTCCATTTTTCAGTATAGAATAAGCTGTAAAAATTTATGCTTTTGGAATCAAACGCAGATGGCATAAAATACGTACCCAGCCTAGATGTGAAGCCATCAAGAGGCAAAGATCTGTCCGAGTCTGTCCTCCCCCAGCTCCTTGGGGTTTGGCTGCTTGGTCTCCAGGCTGACCTGTAGTGCAGCTGCCCAGTCTTGAATCAGAACTGTAAGAAGCCTCACTCCTGGGTCACCTTTCTTCTCTCAAGAGATGCCTGTAAGATGAGACGCTTGTCCTCTTGCCCTTGATCTCTGCCTGAGCTAGATGGCAGCTTCACTGTGTCCAGCATGTACCAATGATACAGACCTTGACTTGCTGTCTTGACTTTCTGCTTGACCTCAAACCTGATTCATCACTTTGGACTTGTCCAGTGATACGTTGGATGAATCTGGTTACACTCACCCTACTGTGGGACTGCACCCCTTGTCAGCGGGATCACTGCCCCTGCCTGCCCTGCTGTTACACCTCACTCCCATGCCGTTGCTGGGCAGCTCAAAGCTGATGCTCCCTGACCAGATCTTCCATTACTTCCCTCAGGAGTTTGCTCCAACAGGTCATCAGCACTGCTAAACAAAATCAAAGAAATACACCCCTTTCTAACTAATAACTACTCATTCTTGCTGCTTTTCCCTGAAAAAGATCAATACTTTCTCACGATGAAGGAAGGGATTATATGTTTTGATCAAATCACCCTTTGATTGCCTGTTGAGATGTAAACCAAGTTCTTGAAGTGGTTCACTCTCTGACATTTTCTTTTATCTCTCAAATAATTTACATGCTTTTTCTACATCACTAGCTTTTCAACGTGCTTTTAAAACCTTATGAACAGAGCTACACATCCTATTTCAGTATGCTATGTACAGTACATCATACAGAGATCCTATTCCATGTCACATTACTTACTTCCATAAGTCCTGTTTGCTCTGGCATATCAAGATTGCAGATTCAGGTGCTTATCCACTAAGGTGTCTAATCCTATTCACAGCAAACTGCTTTTAAGGATATTCTTCCCCTTCCTCTTCTACCTCAGCTCATACCCTCCTTCTGCAAGTGGTAATTTGCTTTCCTTGCTCTTAGGCCAAAATTGACGAAACGCAGGTTGTGTGACAGTCCGAGTTTCTTTGCATGGTGAGAGTGGGGCACTCTTCCTGTCCCTGTGTCATCTGCAAAATTCATTGTCTGCATAGTGGGAATAGTCCAGAACCCCGCTGGAGCATGTCTATTTGGTGATTCCACAATAACAGCTATATTAGTGTATATTCATGATCTTGGTATCACTCAGTTACCCCACAACTACTTCATCTGATATGTACTTGCCTAATGCTGTACAAAACTAATTTTGGGTCAAAACAAAGTCTAATATCTTAAGAAAGCTAGGTCTATTAAATATATACAATTACTTTTATTAAATTTGTCATCTCAGCAAAGATGAAGGTCTGTTTTGCCTAACAAGAAAGCTTTCCAAATATTACATCAATCCTCTTTTAACTTTTTTGTAGTGTAACGCTATATCAGTTTTTCCCCTGTTATTTTACTTAGGATCAATGTCAATCTGACCTTGTGTCTGCACCACTGACAGGCTGACACCATAGGGCTTGGGCACAGATTCTTCAAAAGCTGTGGTCACCTTTCGTTCACAGTTCATGCTCCTTGAATTTACAGTTGTTGCCATAACACAGTGCATTTTCCACAGCATCAGATACTGCTCCTACTTCATCACACTAGAGATCGAGCCAAGAAATATAATTATTGATTTATATGTACCACTGTGAGAAAGAAAACAAACGATTCAATGCCTTTGTCAGCATTAGGCTTACTAATGTCATTGGATGAGTTCATTTTTTACCTCCATCCTTTCAGAGTCAACCAGCTTATTTTACAGTCCAAAAAAGAAGATAATTATTCTAGGGGGAGAAAAAAAATTTAAGTCAACTTCTGTTTGTATTTGGAATTTGAGGGGGAAAGAAAAAGGAATGATACAAATGGAACAAGCACTTCCCCCTTTTTACTTAATGCCTCAGAGCCAGCTAGGTCTCATTTGCAAGTCATCTACTTATACAATAATTTCACGGGAACTGGCTTTTGGTGGGGGTCAAGACTACTTGTGAGGAACAGGGAAAGGACTCTTGCCTGTTTTGGCAGGGATTATCCTCAAGCTTTACCCTTCCAAGGGAGGAAAGGGCTATTAGAGACATGTGCTGACTCTCCCTTCCAGTAAGAAGCAGCAAGCCGTAACTGGCTGCCCTCTGAGAGAGCGTGGTTCCCCCACGCTGTGCTATCAGGGGCTCACCTGCCTGTGCTGTTTTTAGCTTCTGCTATAGATAGATCTAGCCACTCACAGCATGTCCGTTCTCCTCAGCAGCATCCGCTCCTTTACTAAAAGCAAATCTCCTGCAAATCCTGCTTCTCAACAGGCAAGTGAGTGCTGCAGAGAGAGTTCAGCTTCGACATTTACTGGCAGCAAAGAGTCCTTGAGCACGAATGGGATGATTAATTGTCATCTAACCCTGTCTGCCTTTGCCTCCTGTCTTCTTCCTTCTGCCTGTGTTCTGGGCTTCGGGGAAGGGCCTGAAGAGAACCTGGACAAATGAGAATTCTCACTTGACACTTTCTTTCCTTAAATCTTTTCCCCTTAGGCTTTAGGAATAACAGGCTATACATATATTTGCACATAGGTTACTACTGTAAGGAAGCATATATATTTGACTTGGTCTCAATGTCATTAACAACTTAAGCCTTAATTCCTTAAAAAGACAGGTCTTCTTTAACACAGAAATTACATGACAGTAATATTGCATACGGTTAAATTCTCAGTACAGAAATCTGTATCAAAAAATATGACCTTTAACTCTGTCTCCCTTGGGTTGAGACCAAGAATGAGAAATTTGAGCTGAAATGCCTCATTCAAAGTTACAAGAAAGTGTAAAGTGTTTACCTAGCACACCTTGTAACAATTGCATGAAAGACTGCATAGCTGATTAGGTTTTCTTTTTAGCATAGACTAGATCATAAGCATCTTGCACATTAGTGAGCACTTAACAGAGTGAGTGGTAGAATTAGGAACACTCCTTTCTGTTTTCATAAAGATTACTCACAAAAGTACCACTTAAGAGCGACAGCCTACCCAGCCTCTCCTTGAAAACAGAACAAAAGCCTCAGGAGGCAGCAGGCATTGTAAAGCCTTCAAGCTCTTTTAGTAGAGGAACAAGTCCTTTGTTCTCCTCCAGACCTCTCCCTTCATACATCTCCCTTAGATACATCTAAGGGTTTATGCCCCATCTGAACTTCAGTGATGTTTGTGATAGTGTAGTTTCATCAGTTACCACTACCAGTGAATGAGAAATCCTTTGAATAAATCTTACTGAATTAGGCATTAGTAGGGTAATTGAACATAAAATATCTAACTTACAATTGCCTTGGTCTACGTGCAATGTAAATAACAACCTGTAGGCTCCACTATCTACACATAAATGGTACGCCTTAAAATAAAATGGTAGGTACAAGTAGCGCTGTATTTTGGTATGTTGATTCACAGGATTAAGATGTTGAATGTCATGGCTGTAGGACCATTCACAGGCTGTGTAGAGGCCACACCTTTCTCTGTGGCCCAGAGACCGTGAGTCAGCCAAGAACAATGCTGGATGTCCCTCCTCCTGAAGTTAACGTGCCAAAGGGCTCCTGAGTGAACCTGGTGTTGTAGTGGAGCAAGATCAGCTAGCCTCAGATCTGCTGGGTCAGCCATGTTAAAAAGACCTGAAAAATGTGTCCTTTGAACCATGGGGTCTCTCCTGTCTCACTGCCACAAAGTGCAGCATGACCAAAGCTCAGCAGCTGGGGAAGAGGTAAAGAGGCAGCTCTTCTCCCTGCTGCCCACTGACACGACTTCTTCATAGGTATACAACATGCAATAGTTCCACGTTGAAGCATAGGCAAGTTAAAAATAATTCTGTCACAGGGATACTACTTCATACTCATACTAGCGTTCTCCATTTTCGTACCCACGTAGCACAGATTAAATATATCAAGACTTGTACAACAGCCAAAATCTTTCAGCACCTTTCCTCTCCATTGCCATAAAGGAGGGGAGGAAACCTACACACTGGTATAATCAAGTCTATACAGGTACAGTAAATGCTGTAGTACAAAGACAGCCACTGGCCTAAGTATTCTGAAATAGCTTATGAATGAGATTTGTCAGTTTTTGGAGTCAGCTCTACACTTAGCTGCAAAGGATTTCAAATCAGTTGTGTCTCTGAAAGAAACATAAAGTGTTACTTTCAGCTATGCGTTCCTGGGGTTTGCATATTTCATAAGAGCTGACTGTATATTTGAGCTTCTGAGCTTTCCAACGTCTTGCCCTTGAATGACCCCTAATTTATAAAAATCCAGTTCAGTGCTGGGCAAGGAAGGGAAGGGGACCCTGGGAACCAAGACCTGCAACCCTCAGAGCCAGAAGTATCCACCTGGTGGTTTGCAGCTGACTGCTTATCTTAAACATTGCATCTCCTTTACTAAGTCAATAGAAAAACATTTAAGGCATTAGAAAAAAGTGTTAATGTATGCTCTGATGCAATGATGTTCTGATGCAATGATGCTCTCCTCTTTCATAATCATTCTTCCCTCCAAAATGATGGCCTACCACCCAAGAGTTTAGTATAGTGCTGCTCTTCAGTACAAGTTTAGGATTTACCAGCCCATCTTCCCATTTCGCTGGTGAGAGAGCTCCACATTGTGGGAGGAACGTGCAGAGATGCTGAAAAGAGAAAGCATTACACAAAACTTACTCTGCTATTTCACTAATCAGTTTTCCATGGTGTAAGTGTCAGACAAAAACTCTAATCTCTCTTTTTCAAAGGTGATAACAACATTGTTTTTCTCTACCCTTCCCAAGCATGTCAATTACATTAGAGAAAGATACAGCACAGAAATGGGGAAAGAGAATCATCACAGTCTAACCAGCTATTTAAATACATACCCAGCTAAGTAGATGGTAAGATTAGACGTCTTGGAATCACAGGCACAGATCAGCATCAGAAACAACTAAATATGAAGCTAGTAAATGTTTTTATCTCACTGAAGCGATGATTTACTAAGTGCATGTACTAGAATTTTCTATGTTATTTCATATCTGTTTAAGTTTCTCAATCCATTTTAGATGTTAAAAACTAAACTGGCTTATTTTAAGGCACATGATTATCTCCCTCTGGCTCACAGTAGTCTCCTTCCTGACTTCTACCTTTCTTGTAAGGGTACAGTGATTCACAGCTTTATGATACGATATTGTTGTATCAGCATATGCTTTCACTAGAGGGCGATATTAAAATTGCATGGGAAGCCTGAACTTGGCCATTTCTTGTCTGAACCATTATTTTAAACATTGTGTTTAACCGACATGAGCCATCTAAACTGGCCAGACTGTTAAATTAACTAACTATAAAAATACACATGCTATAGTTAAGTTGCTGATTCAGTTTGCAACTGAAGAAAACTAGTTTCACAGCAAGGGCTCTGTTCATTTAATTCTAGCATATAGGTAGGAGGTCAAAGTTAATGATTACTGTTGCATAAAAGCTCAAGAAACGATCTCCCATTTCTCCCACACTTCATTTCAGTGTAAGAAACCTATTACAGTAGTATTTAACTGTCTGACTAGAAAGGAGATAGAAAACACAGAGTTTCACCCCTTCAGAAACATTAATCATCGGAACCTATGTAAGCAACCAGAAAATACTTGGAAGTGTAGAACAGGAGAAGAGTTTGAAGTTTGATAAAAAAAACCAACCAAGAACAAAAGCCCACCAAAAGAACAGCAGAGAGGGAACTCCAGAGAAGGAGAGGGACCTGTCAACACATCCTGTCAGATAAGAAGTGAAAACCATCAGCCAGAATGACAGGTTTCCCAGCTATTAGGTTTTGTATGGATGATCACTTGATGACAGGAGGTAGACCTAAGGCTCCCTCTGATGGAGGGAGCACCTCTGAGCACCACCCCAAAGGACAGTGGGAGCTTACCAACAACAATGCACTGAAATATTTACACCTAGGTCACTGCTAGGCAGGGCTGACAGGCTGGACAACTGCCTAAAAGGGCCAGAGAAGATGAATGGATGTTACCTGTGATTTCTTCAGAGTGAGCATCTGTCCCCACAGGTTCCCCAGCTCTTCCTCTGGGAGCCAGCCAGGTACTGGCATGACTCGGCCCCTACAGAGGTATTTCCTGTGCAAAGGAGAAACCCCTGTCATATATGCGCACAGTGCCATTTGGGCATTCAAATGTTGCCGTGCTATTTTGGGATGCAGAGAAGTGCCACTTCCTCCTCAGCAGTGTGGGAGAAGATGCACCGAGCCAGCAGTCCTCAGATTCCTTTTCTACATCCCCCTCACCATAAGTAGGTTCTGGATTTTGGGTATACTTCCCATGTAAGAGTTGCTTTTGGTTTATATAGGGGCAGGGGGAGTGCTGGCCCAAGCTCAGCAGGGGACATGGCAAGGAGAGGGCAGAGAGAGAAGGGAGTGAAGGAGCTCCTAACAGCCAGGCTGAGAAAGGAAGCAGAAGTCTGTAACTGCTGCAAGCCAAACCAGTACCCCTGGGCAGGGACACTAGGACCAGAGACAACAAGAGAAGGCAGCTTTTATCAACAGCTCTCAAAATCCATGGGTTGCCTCAGTCACACTTCTTGGTGCTGCCTGTCACCTCACCCCAAGGGAACCTTTTAAGCACTTCTTCACCTCCTGGCTATGTTCCCAAACCATCTTCCTGTTTTCCTCCCTTCTCTACTCATATCTCAGCAGCTCCCTATGGATGGACCACTTTCCCTCACTAGGAGATGTATTCCCCAAGTCCCTAATGAAGCAACCATTAACAGTTTGAGAACAGCTGTGCTAAAATGCCATGTCCTCTCCAAAGATCATAAACAATAGCCCACAGCCCAGGGTCCAAGAAATTAATTAGGATGTGGGGCTTTACTGAAGAACATTGCTGTCAGGCAGTGAGGCAGCCAAGCAAGATAAGAAAAGCACACACACAAACAAAAAGTTGAATTGTTGACTCATATTAGTTATTAACTCAAGGCCTCAAGAGAAAACCACTAATGTGAAAGTTAGAAAACAGGAAAAAAGACAGAAGGTAGAAGACAGCAACTAATCAAGACAGAGGATTAGCCTGCTCCAAAGAGCAACAGACTGGTGTTTTCCCACATGACTGACAACTGTGTGGCCAACAAGAACATGTCACCTTGGGGTGCTGGGTCTTGCACGCTAGGCACATTGAACCTATCTCTCTTGTGTGTGCTTTCACCAATGGATAATCACTGTGTACTCAAAAACCTGTATACTCCTGCTTGCAATCCTCTGTGCATGGAAAAGTTGTCCAAACATTAGTGAACCAGTGGAAAAGAAGGCGCACATCCCAGACACTCAGGTGACATTTAGGTGTGCTACTTCCTGCTCAGCACGCTGGTGTTAGTAGATCCATATGCTTCATCTTAAATACTGGGAAGAGCTCAGTACTGAATCTCAGAGGCTAATTGTGATGCATTCATTTCACAGTTCAGATGAGCAAGTGTTTGCATGCATTTGCTTTAAGCACTACTGCAAATAGCAGGCTGTTTTCTTACTTGGTAGAAAGAAAAATTTCCATCCGCTTTGTCTCTGCACATCATGATGACCATGGTGGTCATTTCCTCAAGCTACTGTGGGGCTGCAGCCTACCTTGTAGCAGCAAGGCAGGCCATGGCTTTCATTCTACTACTACTGTTTCATTATTCAGATAATGTTATAAGATCTTTATTTTGTGTTTTATGGTATAGTTGCTGTAAAGGGAAGAGCGCTTTTACATCCTTATGTATTTTCAGCAAGCGCTTGTCCACATTCTCATTGCAAAGACAGAAAAAAGAATGGGCTAATGTGTGGTAGTCCTGCATTGATTTGTGCAGGGTAGCTTATGTGAAGAGTGCTCTTCAGCCATTCCCACAGCAGGAAGCATTGGCATGGGTATAGGAGCCTGCCGGAAGAAGCAGCCTCTACCCAAAATGTGTCTTCCTCCTAAGCGTGAATGTAGTCCGGGGTGCAGTGCAGTATTAGTGAAGTATACTTCTGGTTCATGAGCTAAGATTTCTGTTTTCCTACTTCATACTGCAGCTGGCCTATTTCCTTCACCCTACACATCTGATTATTGCCCATCTCAAAATCCTGCTGGCTTTTGACTTTTTGAGGAGAGGGAACTCTGACAGGGGTGGTTGAAAGCATTCCCTGCTCTAACCTGGCAGGTGTTACTGCACCTATCTTTGTCCCTGAGCTCTCTGAGTGCGGCAGAAGTTAAAAGGAGGCAGAAAAGAGAACAAAACACATAAACAATGATTTATTTAAGGGCAAAAAGAGGGAAGTCTCCCAGATATTAATTTTGGGGGTTGGCAAAACTGAAGTCAGCCAAACGGAGTCCAAAAGAAACATTAAGGTAGAGAATTAATCTGTTTCAGCTACTGGCTAAATCACAGAGAGGAAGGAGTTTCAGGCATTCCTGCTGTTCTATTGCTGAAGTAGCAATTATCTTATCTGCCTTTCACAGTGCTATTATGCAGTCAGCCTCATTTGAAGGAAAGATGTCCTGAGACAACAGCTATAAAAATACTCCTTTGTTCACAGGTTCCAATTTAAAAGTGTTGTTTTGTTCTGTTTCTTTTTTTTAAGTCACTTTAATTTGACAAAGGAACCTCATAATTTCATTGAGTTTGAGATTAGATCGTTAGACCTGAGACACTACTATTTGTAACAGTCATCCAGGACTCTCAACCACAACACCTCCTTTCAGCAGTGGTTATCATTAAAATCATCATTAAAATACTCTTAATAATTAAAATTAGAGATAATACAATGTACATTAAAGACCACTTTATCTCTCTGCAGTCTGTACACAGGAAGACTTGCCCTGAAGGCTGATGCTACCTACAATATTTGCTGGACATCTCATGTGGCCAGTAAATGTTTTTAGTCACTTCAAAGTAAGTGACAGCTGAGCACTCGGATCTCATTCTGACTGTGCAGAAACCCTAATACCTTTCGTGTGTAAGTCAGTTGTTGTCAGTGTACCTTCATAAATCCAGGATAAATGTTACACTGTGACAACAAGCAATAGAACTGTAAGAGGGACTGACCCCTTTGGAGTCAGTACTTGAAGAGCAAACACCATCAAAGAAATCTTTAGCACACATGTATGTCAAAAACATCCCAAATGCTTAAGTAAAATAGCTGAAATAAGAAGAAACTCAGTAACTCAGTCTAATAATAATCCTGCATTCCTGGTAGTTCATCTGCTAAGGATGAGAAACATGACTTCCAATTTCACCTAAGTTAGTTATCAGCTGTGTCAGCTTGGCTGCTTTGCATGAATTCAGATCAAATTCAACCCATTTTAGTCATCACTAAAACCCACTTTATGTTAGGATCCATTATATACAACAGGACCTACCATATAATAGGCCCCGTAACTACTACAAAAAATTGTTTTTCAGTGTAGACATTGCTAGGATTTAGAGAAGATGGATGAATTTCCCTAGAAGATGCCCCTCTGATATTGCCTAACATCTTCATACTACACTTAATATAAATATAGTCTTATTAAAAGGTGCAGATCAGCATGTGCAATGATTATGGGATAATACCATCTGCCGAACATAGTGAGACTTAACCTCATGCTAATTGTTTCCATTCCACCTCAGATAAGTAACTACTACAGCTGTCTTTCATTACAGCTTTTAAACCAGCTCTGTTTTAAATATTAAACTTGTTTTTAAATATTAAATACTGTCCTGGTTTTGGCTGGGATAGAGTTAATTTTCTTCCTAGTAGCTGCTACAGTGCTGTGTTTTGGATTTAGTAGGAGAATAATGCTGATAACACACCAATGTTTTAGCTGTTACTAAGTAGTTTTTAAACTAAGTCAAGGACTTTTCAGCTTCTCATGCTCTGCCAGTGAGTAGACTGGGGTGCACAAGGAGTTAGGAGGGGACACAGCCAGGACAGCTGACCCCAGCTGACTGAAGGGATATTCCATACCTTGTGACATCATGTTCCATACGTAAACCATGAGGAAAGCTGGCCAGAGGCCACTATTCAGGAACTGGCTGGGCATTGGACAGGGAGTGGTGAGCAACTACATTGTGCATCACTTGTTTTGTATATTCTAATTCTTTTATTATTATTATTGTTATTATTATCATCAGTATTATTTTTGTCCTTTTCTGTCCCATTAAACTGTCTTTATCTCAAACCACAAGTTTTCTCACTTCTTTCCCCCATCCTGCTGCCGGGGTGAGTGAGCAGCTGTGTGGTTCTTACTTGCTGGCTGAGGTTAAACCACAACATATACTAAATACTAAAATAGTTGGCTCTGCAGCTGTCCTCATTTGGAGCAGAGGAACTTCATGGGAAGCCTCCTTCTCCCATGCACTCTCTGGTAGACTCTCCTGAGAAACTGTTTGCATCCGTCCATCATCCTTGTATTGGCCCGTCACCATTTCTTCTGCCAGGACCCTGTTTAAGTGCTGGGAACCCCAGCTTCTCAGTACTGTTCTCCTAGAGCAGACAGGCTGCTTCTTTGTACCCTCAGAGCAATGGTGAGTTAAATCAGAGATGTAGCTTTGCTGCTGAGAAGACAAATACTTAGTAGATAAAACATATTACTAGGATGGTGGTATATTGTAAACACCTAAAATTAAATGAGTGCCAGGAGCTCGATGGCTTACAGTTTGCAAATGCATGGTCTATTGAAAGTGAAGCTTCAAGAGAAAAGTAGTTAAATGTAGGCCATTCTCATGATGAGATTAGTATCCTATTGTTCAGTTTGATGACAAAAAAATCCAGTTCAGATACCTTGTAATGCATTTTCAGTCTTCCAACAATATTGCCTTGAAACCCCATTCAAAAATACTCACAGAAAAATAAACTTTACAATGAAACTCAGGCTTTGGAATACAGGATGCACTAAAACTCACAAAGATTGATCTCTGAGAAGGCAGCCTGACTGCTATATTCTCTGAGCTATTTGCTAGAAAAGATATTTTCTGAGGAACAATGTAGTAGAAAATCCATATGAATAAATTGTTGGAATTACCCAGCATATCTTATGAGAGAGTTTACTTGATTAGGAGGAGAAGTGCCTTTGATGTTCTTCACTTCAGAGAATTTGAGTTGTCCAAGTCTCCAAGGTATACCCTAAAACTTGGTACTCATTGAATTCAGTAGCTGCCTGGTATAATGGGAAAAGACTATCACCACAGGTGATTCAATGATTACTACCCACTAGTTTGGTATGCAGCTTATGAAACGATGTAGATCACCGTGTCAAAGCTTACAATAACATACTGACAACATCTGTAAGTCTAAAACATAGGCCAGAACTCCTTTTAGCTCAAACAGAAGGTTAATGTGGCTAATTAGCAACCAAGGTATGGGAAAGATGGGCAAATTCTTCTTAAACAACACTGTGATAGAGCCTGCTTTTGATTTTTTTAAAGATTGTGATGACCATACCTTCATTGGAAGACTTGTTCTAAAGGTTCATGCTAAAATATTAATGTGTGCTAGGCTTTCACCAGCCTTCTAATACATGAAGACAAGGAGCTGGATATACATATGCTATATTTATCACATTTAAGCTGATGTATTCAACTTCTGGAGATCAGCATAGAAGAGTACACTGTTAGCAGCTAATGTAGGTAGACTGCATCATCTGCTATAAGATTAACTAGAAAATTTGCTTTTTCATGTTCCTTACCACAGAGAATCTAGAATTGATTTCTGCACAGCAAATGTGAGTAGCCATGATGTTAACTAATGTGGTTTCTCTGCAGTGTGACCATGAACATACATCAGAACTAGCTGTCTAGCTTCTGCCTGCTGTAGAAAGGATACATTCTCTCTGAAGAGATCTGTTTTCCTTGTAGAAGAGCTGAACTGGTATCTCTCTGCAGTATACCTGCCATGCTTTCTGTGTCAATAACCTAATATCAGTCTTGTACCATCTCTTCAGGAAGGATGCTGAAGTTCTCCAAAACTCTAGAATTACAGCCACTGTCATTTAGCAGAGAATGTGGTTTCCATGAGCAAAAGTGACAGCAGCTATTACTCATTCAGACCAAACTTTAAGAATTGCACATCAGTTACAAACTCCGTTGCATGAACTTTTAACAAAGGAAGCCTAACCTGCCCTCACTTTTTTACTCAAGACTGGACTGGATTACGCTGATTTGCAGCCCCTTGTTCTGCCCTGGAAGAGAACTGGTGTACCCCAAGGGCTGCCTTTCTTCTTGTAACCCATACGAAAGAGACCACAGAAGCTTGTGTGACCTCCCATACTGCAGACAGGATATAAACAAAATATATATATTCATTATTTATTATATATATTTTTATATATATAAATAAAATATAACATTTTATTGCTGGTTTAGACATTCAAATTCAGACATCAAGACTGAGCTTGATTTTCTTCAGTTCCAGCTCCAGAGTATGTTTTCAGGAGTCTTGTGGCCACTGTCTACAGTGCCGCAGAGCTCAGTGCTATGATTTCATTTCATTGTGGACTTTAAAAGCCTAAATCTGCACCCAAAGACTCTACACTGTCCTCTCCGGTCCAGTTCAACAGAGTCCTTACTGACAGAGGAGAGAGCAAAAAAGCTGACATGTCCCATCAGTGCAATGCAGTTCCTTTCAGCAGGTTTCTGTTCTTCCATCCACAGGGATGGATGCCCATAGTAGATCAAGAGCTAGATTACAACCAAGATTCAAGTCATTTCCTTGCGAAAGCAGGACCCACTCATATCAATGGTGGCCCACTTATACCAAAGCCACTTTTATACTCCAGACAACTGCTCAAGGCTCCTTAGGAAGGACTTCTAGGTCATCTTCAGGCCTAGATTCAGTGGACCAGTACACAAGCATGTATACAACTGGTCTTACTGTGATCTTTGGTTCTCAAGAGATGGGAAAAAGTAGCAAGGACTGCCACTGTCTTCTTGCTGCTTTCTTTGGAGTCTCAGTTCCTACTGCTTCAGCTGCTGGCAAGGTGAATCTCCATAGTGCTTCTGCCAAGCACAATTACTGCTGTTGCCTAAGGGTCTGATAAACTGTTAGTAAACTTCCACCCTTCTCCCAGCCATTTTATAAGGAGCTTCAGATTATCTTCTGGGCACAGCTTACTGTGTTTTCATTCCATGTCAGATACAGGATGATCTGATTTTCCTCTAGCCTAGCTAAAACACTCCAACAACTGCTTTAATTAAAAAAAAAAATAAATAAAAAATTACTTACATAAAACAATCAGAACAGAGGAACCCAAGCCATTACAGAGGAAACAATACATTCCTTTAGATCAGCCATAAGAGTTTTTCTCCCCCTTCAGATCAGGGGGAGCCTTCCTAACCAGAAAACGCCCTTTGCCCCTGCAAAATAATGATGGAACCTCTGCCAACTTTGCTCATTCACTTCCAAGAGACTTACCTCATCCCTTCTATAGGGCTCCTACAGAAGTCTATTACATACTGCTCCTACCTCTTGATTGATTCTGAATAGCCATACTCTGCCAGTACAGAGTTAGCTACTTCTCTAAAGCAACCTGTATGCTTTTTATACCAGCTCTCACATATTGCTTGAATTAAGCAGTAAGTGGCCAACAAGCATGGAGCTTGAAGTACTACAAGTGCTTAGCTTGGAGTTGGATAAAACTGATAGAGAGCTTGTTGGAGGAAATGCCACATCTGAGGTTTCTCCTATGCAATTTGTGTGTTCATGAGACATCAGACTGCCATGACATCAGTAATATGGCAGTATTGCAACATACAAGCCAAACTAACCCAAAGCATGTTGTTCTGCAATGCTGCAAACATGATGACACAACTTTGGCAGGAGGAATGATGCCATCACAACAAAACTCAGTTTCAGAAGACTAGATGGGCCTTAGGAGTTTATATACTGTATATATATAATGGTTTAAGAAAGGTCATCTGATTTCCATTCAAGCAATGATAACAGGTGTTATCTTTGAGGTTTTGGTCCAAAATGTTCGTAAACCAGATAGTGCAGATTTATTTGCATCAAGTGATTTTATAAGACATTAGCGAAGTCAGGCTTTGTTTTTCAAAATATGTGCAAATTCAGTAGTTATGAGCACTGTGCTTATTAGTCTATTACTAATCCTTAAGAACACTACAACTATTATATGGCAAGTATAATGGCCACTAACTGAATAAGGCAGATGAAGTGTATTTAGAATTACCTATCCAAACATGTACTTTAGAAAGGCATATGTAAGTTTTACAATTAGGAGATTAGAATGTCAAGCCTAGAGAGAAATAAACCATTTTCTTGAGATCTCTGGTACCTGGTTTTGTCTTAGTTCAACCACACCAGAGAGCTGGGTCAGGTTTGAGCTGCATTTAGAAACTTGCCTGATAATTAAATGCAAAGGCTGTTAAATATATATACCACCATTTTTCCACTGTACAAGCATAAATTATTTCCTGCAATAAATTTCACTGTACATGTTACTAGGCTGTATATAGATCAGAAATGGATATTTATAATTAGCCTGTATTTGTCTTCACCTCTATCTTTGTTTCCAAGGGTTGCTATGGATAACTGTTCTTCCACCTCCCATGTTCCCATTTTGCAGGTCTTGTGAGTCTCACAAGGATGAATCCTCTCTTCCATAGCATTCAAGTTATACAATGACCCAATGAAGCAACCTAGGTAAGAATATGGGCAACTGCAGTAAGTAGTATATCTTCTTGCCATTAAACCTTAACAAAAGCATACTGCAGCCTTTCTGTGCCTTCCTAGGACAGCTGCCTCAAGCAGTGTGGGCAAACTGTGAAATATGCTAACAAGAGAAACATTTTCAGGAGTTTGCTTCTTCTCTAAACTCATATTTCCTGGGAATGCTAAAATTTATGTTAAGAACTATGCCCAATAGTTACAAATGACAAAAATGTCACTGTCATTTACACCAAGCCAAGGTACCATATCCCATTTCCTTCAATGGATGTTGCTCCAGGAATCCATTTATGGATTGATTTATTTCAACGTGTATCTGGGAATGGTAAGAACTGCAATGAAATATGCGCTAGAAAGTGTTTCTGCCTAGCAAGCAAGATTGCTTTCAGCTCAGCACTTCGTTTTTGAGAGACTATTTTCTCAAAGAGAGAGCGATGACCCCGAGGCGGATGGAGAGCCGCAGATCCAGGCCGTGGCTGGAGCCGCAGTGGCAGCCTGGAGCCCCCGCCCAAGCCCGAGGAAAATGAGAGCGCCGGAGAGCAGCTCTGCTCTCAGCTGGAAACCCTGGCCCGGCGGGGTTCCCAGTCCTCGTCTCTCTGCACGTCTTCCCACGTCCCCCTGTCCACCCGCATCCCTCTGTCCTGCTGCACGCTCTTGTCCCCCCGCATCCCTCTGCACACCTCCCCTGCTCCCCTGCCCAGGGACGTTCGCAGCTCCCTCCCGCGGGGGTCGCAGCTTCTGATCCGTATTTCCCCACGCCGCAGACCCGCTCCGACCCCGCTCCCCGCACCCCAAAGCGCTGCACGGTTCCGCCTGTCCCCCCGCGGTGCCAGCGCAGAGAAGGGTGGCACAGAGCAGTGACGTCAGACTGGAGGTTGGTTTGGGTGGGGGTGTAGGGGACAGCGATGCCGTTCCTGTGACGTCATCCTGCTACCGTCCCCGGGCGGGACGGGCGCCAGGAGCCGCGGTTGCCGCCGCCCGCCCGGAGCAGGAGCCGCCCCGGCGCAGCGCAGCGCAGGGCGGGGCGGGGCGGTTCCGCCGCAGAGCATAGGCCGTGTGCGCTGGGCGCGGAAGGCAGCCGTGGCGGCAGCAACCGCAGGTGGGCGATGCGGCTGGCTGTCGGGACGGCAGCGAGCGAAG
>WTXV02015167.1:8707-34342 GCA_009823435.2 Nymphicus hollandicus
GAAGTTGTAATAATATGTCTTTATGCATTTTATATCTTTCTTGCATTTATTTATTTTCACAATATTGTTGCTCTGTCATTGTCATGTCATTTTGCAACATCAAAACACTTCAAAACAGTTACTATTAATGTAACACCATTCCTTACTGCAGATATCTAGAATCAGGAACTCTGCTGTATGACAGACAAACTCTGAAAAGTGAATTCATTTAAATTTTATTAAGTGACTACCCACAAATATAGCAATTTTTTTTTAAGTTAATAGTGTATAAAAGATCTTTTCATCTGAGTGTAGGTAATGTTCCTAGGACATCACAGTGTCTTCAGTTCAGGGCAGACTTTACTTTCAGTATGCGTTGCATAAATAAGTTGCTGTCCATTGAAGAAAGTGATATGCTTGCTAGTGATTCAGCATCCTGTTTTTCAGCATAATTAAATAGCATTATGGATCTATGAATCTCTTATATCTAGAGACAGTACATGTCAGCCAAACTAGTTAATCTAAGCAGTAGGATTTTGTCCCTATGAGCATCTTACAAATATTCTTGAAATATTGGAAGAATTTATGCTATTATTGACAGAGTAAAAAAAGAAAAGAGATTTCCCTCACTATTCATTGTTCTTCTACACAATTAGCCAGACATATTCTACAGGAATAAGATGAGATGGCTGATTTCCCCGGCACTTCAGCTTTTAGGCTGCTTGGGGTGGATTAGAAATGGTAAGTATGGGATTATTAACTTTTCCTATTTTTCTCAGGAGTCCATTAAAGCTTTTTAAGCAACTGTTCTAAAGGAAGGAGTTTTAAATTAAATCTAGTCTGTAATCTAGTCTATATTTGAATTTAATATAAATATAATCTGAAATATTTTCTGTCTTTAGTTTGAGCTTTGTAGAACTAGTTTGTCATTTCTAGTTTCAGCTACTATTCATAATCAACTTGATTAAATATCTAACAATATGTGTCACCAGGAGTATGATTCTAATTTGAATTTTAAATAGAAATTTTTTTTACTAAGTCAGTTCTAACCAGGAAAAAAAGTGAATCAGGTTCACATGAGCAGTCTCAGTGGTTACAGTAAAACTACTCATCTGCCTGCAATTCAACATCTGCACAACTGTGGGTTAATTCTTTCTCAAGTGTAAAATTCCAGTAATAACTCATGTACCTTTATAATGAAGATATAATGAGAATTTGCTGCATGGGTATGGGATGACTGTAAAGGAGAGCAGACTTGGTTAGTCCATAGGAAGTGTTTCTAAAGGAGGTGCTGAAGGAATCTCTAGCAGATTCTTTGTGGAACACAGATTCCCATCTGGTAGAAAAAGAGTAGTCTGATACTGATGTTTCTGCTTTGTTTCTGGACAAATTGGCAGAGGACATAGATTCCTAAAGCAGATGTATTTGAAAGCATTCAGTGATGGTTCCACTGAGGTAATAGAGGCAGAGCTGATGTACCACATCAAGGATATGTGTGTGTTGGTCTGCTTGGTCCATATAAACTGCATTTTAAATAGATGTTGTAAATAAATCCACTTCTGTGGATTTATTTTCATTGATATAATGATGTACTTTGTCCAAAATATTCTTTTTCATATCTTATCAGAAATTTCATATGAGAGCTTCATGGGAAGCAAAAAGCTAAAAGTAGCAGCAAAGATGCCATACTAAGGCTTATTATTCTCCCCTCCAATATTTCTCAAAGAAAAATGTTCCTGATAATCTAGGAAAGTATATTGTAAAAAAATGTGTTTAAGAGACTGTGGCCAGCCATGAAGTTTAATGTCCAAGTTAAATAGTTGTAGAAAACACAAAAGTGGAGCAGCTACTGGATTGGAACTTGGCTGAAGGGGAAAAACAACTGAGTAATCTTAAATGCAGCCTTGGAGAGAACTTGGTACTATGTGTTCAGTGAAAACTTTGTTTCAGTAAAGTATGCATGTGGTTGGAAAATTCAGTTTAGAATGTGTGAAGGTGTACATAAGATACTGGAAGACATTTCTGTGTTTGGGTGTGTATTTTTATTAAAAGCAAAATCCCAGGTAAATATATTCAGAAGGGAGTTTTTCAGAGCAACCTCTTCATAATTGTGAGTCTGGGTACTGTTGTGGTTCATGCAATTCTTAGGGGAGGTACATAGACACATGCAGTTGCATAACATTTAAGCATGGAATTGATAAGGAAAAATCCTATTAATGTGCAAAGTCAGAGTAATCCTATTAATTCTATAAGGACTAATCCAATTAGTTTAGAAGTCCTCCAGACATTCCACCATTTCCACCAACTTCTGTAGCATTGCCGTTAGAGACCACTGATGCTCTATTTTAGCTTCCCAAGAGTCAGACAATTAGTACAGTCATGGTAGTCTTCTATACATTATACTCCATGAAACCTAAAATGCTTATTTTAGTTTGCTGTCCCTTACTATTAGTTTATTACCTACCCTGACCTGTTCCATCTTGTTAGTCTACATGCTACAGTGACAATAGGTTGTCCATCTCTGTTTCTGCTTATATGTGCTTTAACAGCTGAAACTGTTATTTATCTGTGTTTCTCAGATGCTGCATCCTGTGGGTGACTGAGTGACCTGTAATTGTGTCTGAGAATTATGTCACTTTAACAGGTTCCTTTCCCTTGTCTCTTTCTCCTTGGAGAGGGACATAATGTAAAGGCAACTCATGGGGTAACAATTTTAGTTCTTGCCTTGATATATCAGTATACAAGTGAAGTTGAGCAGATGTTTACATTAACATTTAATTGAATTTATAACAGGCTACCACATGTTACATGCATTAGTAATAAGCATTAACCAAAATAAAAAATACCATCATGCATGTGCCCTAAGTAGCAGTAGGACATGAGGAAAAGATCCCTCAGCAGCTGAGATTGTTACAATCAGTGGGATAAGAAGTGCAAACCACCCGTAGCTCTTTATGCTTTTTTTTTTTACTATTCCAAATGGGAAGGAGATTTGGCCTGTTTAATTTGACTTTAAGGCTTGCTTGGGCCCATTACAGGAAATCTGAAGCATTGAAAAATAAGCACAATGAATTTCGATGTATTTTGCAGCTCTCAGTTCAGAATAAACCTTTTGACAGATAGGGCTAGATCTGAAGCCTGCTGAAGTTAACCTGAAATTTTCTACTGACATCATTAGGTAATGGATGGGGCCTCATTAGAGAAGTATTTTCTGTCATTCAAGAGACACACAGACTACTATGGATGAGGAAAAAGTCACAGTGGAAGCCATGCTGCTAACAGCCATGGGGAGAACTGATTTTAGTGTCCTCTTTTAGGCTACTGGGGATGGTTTCCAAGCCATGATTTTCCTCTTATCTGTGATTCCCGTATGTTCCATCTCAATTCCTGCCAGTATGAAGCAATTCCTCATCTACTGACTCTTTTATTTAGTACTATACTCATAAGTTGCCAGTAGGTCTCTAAGAGGTGGAGATAAGCTTTTCTTACTTCGTCTGTCTATGTTGGAATGCTGTCTTTATACTTACTGACTCTATTTTTGCGGGGTTTTTTTGTCTTAATTTTAGGCTTAGCATTTAATAGGCAAAAAGGCAACTGGTATATCCAACATCCCAAGGTTTGTTCAAGATCAGTTCAGATCCAACATCCCACATTTTCCATTTCTGTCTTGTAAATTATCCTGCTCTTTCTTGAAAATAGGACTGTTTTCATATAAGATCCTGAATGAGAGTAACCAAATCCTAATGTCAGCCCATGAAATATGATTATAAATGAAAATGTCAGAACCCTGCAACTCCCTGTCTATACTTCTTAATATTTTGGGTCCTCGGAGTGTTCTTATAATGGTATCTGTCATGTAATTTAAAGTAACAAAATGTATCAATAACAGCAATGCTCTTATTTTAGCTAATATATTAATTATCTTTTATTATAATGCTAATTTCTGTCAGTTGTCAATATAGTCTTTCCTCTTCTTTGTCACTTCCAAGGACTGAAAATGAATGTCAGTAATCCAGCTCATGTGAAGGCAAGGAGCAGCTGGTAATAAGAAAATTATTAGAATTATTGGGCTGTCCACAACACCCATAAGACCCATTTACTAGAATTATAGCTGTTTGTGAGGAAACTCTCAGTAATACTTCACCCTTTGTCAGCTGAGTATTATCTATCTACAGGAAGGCATAAATACCTATCGTGTTGGTAGCAAGCCTTAAGAAGAGATTATGTTCAGCAAGAAGTGTGTGTAGGGGAGTGTTTTATAATG
Organism: Nymphicus hollandicus; assembly: GCA_009823435.2. Lineage (NCBI taxonomy): Eukaryota > Metazoa > Chordata > Aves > Psittaciformes > Cacatuidae > Nymphicus > Nymphicus hollandicus. The sequence continues at coordinate 12,951 of WTXV02015167.1, forward strand.
GAGGTAATTCTAGGAACTGTGAATTGCCCTTTTATCTCAGTGAATTGTTAAATCTCATATTTTGATATCACACGCTGATCACCGAAGCTGTAACTCAAGTATGTTGAAAACTAATGAAAATTCGTATTTATTTATTTATGTGTTCTGGTTGCTTGGTTTTCTTTCTGTGTTTTGTTTGAATGATGTCAGAGCACCCAAATTCACAAGTTTACTAAAGAAATCTTTGCCCAAGTTATGACTTAACGAGATACATTAATTACGAAAAAAGTAATTAATTCACTATCAGCAAATTTAAAACATGGAATCTTTAACTTTAGATATGCTCAACAGTATCTCACAGATACTATGATTATTGATGTATATCTTGCATAACTGTTCAGTTTCACAACCTCTTTTTGACTTGGAGAAACTTAAGTACTCAATATTTTACAGTCTGTCATACATTTTTGTTATTCTGAAAAATCCTGTAAAATAGACATCAAAATCAAACACTTAGTTCCATGTCTGACGTTTGATGATGTTAATTTTTAAAATATCCTTTCCTGTTTATTAATTACTATACTATTTCTTCTGCAGTTGCCCAGTACAAATAATGTGATGTCCCTAGGAGACCCTTTTGGGGTCATAAAGACCCATAAAGATGTGCAAAATGCTCTCAAGGAATTCGCCAATTATAAAGGAGAATGTCAGATGGTTAATAATAGTTGAGGTGACTATCCATAATTCTGGGAAATTGATATTACTTATATTTGTATGTAAGCAGGTCATCTTGTACTGTGGTCTTATTGTGACAGAGATTATATATTTCTAGGTTCTAATGTTTTTACTTGGTGGAATAAGGTGTGATTTACTGTAGCCAGGGATCTAGTAATTGTTCCAAAAAATGTATGCATTGCTCTGATTTGAAGTAATTCTATGACATTAGCTGAAATACTTATCTATATATTATCTTTTCTGGAGTTCAAGCATCAAACTATGTTACTCAGATCTCTTAGAAGTCAGCTGAAGTGCAGAAATTTTACTTCTGTGTGTTTTCCAAGTATTAAAAAGTACCAGATCTACTGATTTACTTGCAATCCCTTCACATATTGCACAGAAACAAGATGAAATCAAAATCTGCAAAGTTTTAATTCAACAAAGCACAAGTTTTTAAAATAGAAGTGAAGGGAGTATATTGGTAAGTTTGACTACAAAATTGAAAAGCAGTGAAGATGCAACACAGCTAAGCTTTTTTATTCAATTAATAACAATCTGTATATGGATCATACTCTAAGACTTAGAAAATGGACAACAGTTTATGGATTTTGAATAGGGCATCTGGAGAAATTATGCTGTCTAATGAGATACTTTGGGTAATTTGCTGGTTCTTGGACTTACACCATACAAATAGTTGCTTAATAATCATGCATGCATACAATGTAATCACATTACTTATCTTTTACTAGAAATGAAGTAATTCAGCTGCATTTCTGCAGCTTCTCATTATACCGCTGGAATTAGGATTTAGATATGAGAGCTGATGGCTGGGAAGAATACTTGTGTAACAGCAGTAGAAAAAAAAAAGTAGGAAAAATTAAATATTTTACATATTTTAGTACTGCACTACTATGGTTAGACGCTCTTTCCTAAGCTTCTTTTTTAATTAAAGAAAGATAAATCAGCATCATTATATTCCCTGATTTGTTTTTTCAAGCAAAACTAATAAAATAGTTGCTGCTGCTACTTATATGTTTAACTGAAGACTGGAAATGACAAGCAGCTTCAGAGAATGAAACAAATTAAAGAGCATTGGAGAGAATGACAGGAAACAGGAAAAAGGTCTGATGTCTGTATCAGAAAGAAGAGTTACAGGATATAGAAAGGGAACAAAATAGTAAGGCGGTCCCCATATGTAGCAATCTTCAGTGAATTCAAGAGAGTTTAGAAAATAGACACAACTGTTGAATCACTAAAAGCAATTTGTTACTGTTCATTTTATTTATTTGTTCTGAAGCTTTTTCTTTCTGCAGACATTTTGGTTTGAGGTAATTCCTCCTTATGCTTTATCAGGAAAGACAGTTTGAGGTTCTAGGAACTCCTTCCTTGTTTTGATGATGTAGATGCCTTGACTAACTACCAAGTACACAGCAGCTGCCAGCTGTTTCTTGTCATCTTGCCCAATGTATATCCCTGGGTGAGGAAAAGGGGAATTTTGTTCCTAGAATTCTCAGTTTTTTCTTTCTATGCTATGAAAGAAGGCAAGAAACCTTGACAGATCTGAAATAACAGGCCTGAGCTTCATTCACATGTGAAAAAAGAGCTGAGGAGTTTCATACAGGTTAGGATATGGCTAAGTAGCAGGGCAAATTTGCCTGGACCGGACTGCTTCAGATACCACTGAGAGCTAACATACTGCCTAAGAGGTATAAGGTATATGGCTATTTTATGCTGCATGTTATATTACAGAAATGAATAAGAAAGTAAAACTTCATTTGGAAGCATAACAATAGGTTTATTCTAGGACATATAGCAGAAAGAAATCTAGGAGTGCACCCAGTGAAAAGGAGAATCGTATTATTGCAATTATTTGTTTCATTTTCTGGTGAATAGAAATATCAAAAGCCTCAAGACAAGACAAAAAGAACGACCAGACTATAAGGGAGCAAATGATAAGGTCTCTCAGGACCGGTCACCTATGTGAAAAGGGAGAGGTTTGCTTGTAGGATTGATGCCATATTTCTATTCCATCTGAGTTACTATTGCAAAAAGGAGCTGTGTTCCTTTGCTCAGGAGACTTCCCTAAATTGGTCTTTCCCCTGAAAAAAGCTGCCAAAGTCAATCATGTCAAGGAAATGACATACTTATCTTTAACATAATTCAGAAGCAACTTTGCCCTACATAATAGGCACATAATGATTCCTCCACCCACTTAACAAGCCTAGTTTAACTGCTAGGGGAAATATATTTGAATTTTTCAAGTCTGACTGTTGGAGTTGTGTTTGTCCAGATCAATTCCCTGGGTTCTGTCCCACATACTCCTGTTTGTTTCTTTCAAGACAAATTGAAATGCTTTTTGTTTAATATAAAATGCTGATCTTCTATTTCATTACAGATTCATTAACCTACTGTGTTTAATGATAGAGAGGTAATCTATTGTTTTCGGTGCTGAGCCCGTGGTTTTTGAGAAGCCTTGAAGCTTTTACTAAATGACCATTGAGTATATATGTTGTCCACATCTGCATATGGTGTAAAGTTCCACAGTACACTAGCTACATTCCTCAGGTATGTCAGCTACCCATTCCAGACAGTACGAATTCAATCTGCATTGTCACTGAAGGTTGAACTAGAGACCTGTGGAATTTACCACCATGTGTTGAATTAACACATTTAAGTAAAAGGATTTAAAATGTCATTCTTGATCATAGAGTTCAATGGAAAAAGGAAAAACAGATATTGAGGAAGCTCATGTATTGTCTGAGTGGGCAGGCAGAAGGGTTGGTATAGTCCTTGTTTTAAACTGGATATGTTTAGGGCTCATCCAATTTATGGTGACATTTAAAGCACTGGATAGTAATAACAGAGAATTCCCACAGTATTATGTGCAAGATGTATTTTATAGATTTTTCTTGGCAATGCACTGTTCAGTTCAGTCAGTTGCACAAGTGCTGTATCCTAGGTTAGATACATTGTGACAATAGAAAATAGCTTTTGTGTTGTTGAAATGCCACACATTTTAATTATCAGGGAAAGTCCAGTAACAATTTTTCCTACATTGGTGAAATGTGTCTAGATGGAGTTTTACCATGCTAAAAGCTTCAGTAATAGAGAGAAGTTTTGAGTTATGGGTGTATTTGTGTCTCAGAAATTATTAATGTTCCAACACTGCTTTATTACACTCGCATATTTAAAACACCTGTGGTTTAGTTTCTGTTTGTGTTATATATATTTCTCTTTGTGTGGTTCTCAGAATGGTGTGGACTTTTTTTCTGGAGACTGAACCTACAGCTTGTGGACAAGATAGATATTTTAACATTTGTTATCATAAAGTGCATACTAAAGCTACCCTATTACTCAGTAAAATTAATTTCATATGTCTTTAAAATTGCATAGTAATGTTTCATTATGCACAGCACAGGAATTCCTTGATTCTAATCCATTTCTGACAGCTGGTTATCCACAATACTTATCTTTTCTTATATATTTAGAAATTTACTTCCTGCAGTTGGAGGGAAGAATTGTGAGGCTTTACTATGTAGTAGTCCAAGATTATTTTTTTTAATTAAAATTATTTTCTAGATGTTCCATGTATTTTGTGACCTGACAGTTATTAACCTCTGTGCAGATATACAGATGGTCCATAATAATAATTTTCTGCTTTAAAAAAATAAATCTGTTCAGCTGAACAGTAGTTTTGACAGGTTTCTTTCCCATGTGTATAAACAAAGCCAAAGAAAGCCTGGGATGATGGATTAGGTTATAGTCTCCTTATCTGCAAAGGAAAGATTCCATAAATCCCTCACAGAGTAGTATTTTATGAGATCTGTTTCCCCAGGTCCACTATTGGACTTTGGGGATCCAATGACAGCAATAAAATAGCATTCTGTGTCTGCAGATTACTAAACACAAAGCCCTATACAGTCAGAGAAACCAAGCTATAGAGAGCTCAAAGAGCTGCACCCATCACTGTATATGGTTGTGGGCCTGATTGCACAAGGTCTGATCTTGCTGGTTTTCTCCCCTGCTTTGCAGGAGTGTGATACAGTGCTCCTTTGAAAGCTTGCAATACTGACTGTGGAAGAAGAACGCAGCTTGTAGTATTGTGGTACCTAAAAAGAAAAATCTCAAGTGTCACTAGCAGTGCTGCTAGGACATTCCCACTAAATATCCTAGGGACACTGAGAAGCAGTGCTGGGATGTTTCATAAAAAGGCCACATGCAGAAGGTGAGGTAACCATGTGTGCCCCAATGGAACATGAGGGAGATATACAAATAGGAGCCCAACAACGATGACATACTTATTTCATTGTTCCCCTCCTGTAGACTGAAGTGTAGGCAAGGTTGTGACTAAGCCAGTTAAGCTGCATTTGCCTGAAGAATGTAGTGCATGTAGGAGAGTCTTGTTATACCCCCTCAGATGTAAGATTCATCTTCCCATTTAGGTCAACTAGCTTCCGGAAACCCTACGCACTTCTGAACTGAAAACTTTGCGGAGTTCATGGCCATATCAAGTACTACGTACACTTTAAACTTGCCAGCTTCCATTTCCTTCTGCTCTTCCCTTTTTGTGATCAAAACAACATTCCATCCTGGCATCATGATCTCCCAAAAGCTGCTGAGGTTTTCACTCCACTGTTTCCACTTGGTAATTGGTCTGATTTTGGCTGAACATCACAGTTCAGTTCACTGCATTTATTGAGTAATCTGATAACTGTTTTTCAAGGGTTTGTTTTCCTTCCAAAGAGAAGAGCTGTTCTCATTTGATCATGACACTCAAGCTTGTGAAAATTGCTGGATTCACTACTGTTTGTACCAGCTGAAGCTATGACTCAGTACTTGCACTTTTAAATGCTATTGAGATATACAGTTCATTTATAGTGTGACACAGAATGTCCATAAAGGATAATTATCAAAATGTAGTATTCTTTTATTCTTCAGCTGTATTACTGATATGAAATGTGTGGAAAATATTATCATTTTAAATCATATTTTACATAGAGAGTTATCAGATTACCACCAAAAGCCTTTGCAGCAGTTTTTAATTTAGCCTTATGCATTTTTAACATGACAGCTGGAGCACAGCATGCATATGGCATACTAATAGAGAAGGAGGCTAATAGTCAGTTCTGTCTATTCTTGCAAAGAAAAGAAAAAGGAAATAAGCAAAAATGCTTAAATTGCATACTGCTGGATAAAAGCAGGAGACACTGCATGGCAAACTGAAGCAGTGCTCAGAGATTACTTCATCATTCAATCTCCGGTTTGTTTTTCAGAAACTAACTAGCTTTTTTGTTTGCTTTCAATTAAACTACTGTAGTCTACATTGAGAAATCTATCATTTATCTATCAAATAGGAAGTTGTGCTGGAAAAGCAGCTTCACGGTAAATGTTTTCAGTTGCTCCTCACTTTGCAAACAAGAAGTTCTCTTGAGCTGAAATTTTGTCTGTCTGATCATGACATTTTGGTGCTTGTTTGTTTCTGCAAAGCTGGGTATTATTCAGCCTTTTTGAAGCTAGTGTTTAAAAACAAATGTAATAAATGATTAAGAACATGAAAACAAATGTTTCATTTTGTTATACATACTAGAAAAATAAACAATACAGAAAGCTCACTATTTTTATAGAAAATATGCTCACAGCTATAAAATAATATGTGTTCAGTTCCCCAATGTCTCATGATTTTCTCAGTGGGATTTTTTTTGTAGGTTTCTTTTCCCAAGCTAGATTTTAAAATATATGGGGTTATAGGCGACCTGATACATGGTATAATTTTTTGCAGCTATTCTGATGAATAGAGAGGATTCAAAATGAACTCTCAGAACTTCGATCAAAGATTATTGAACTTCAAAGAAATGTTAACGACAGAAAAGTCAAAAACTATGAGAAAAAAATACCATTGATTCTCATTGTTCTTTTCTTTTTAAAGGAAAAAACAAGCTCAATGAAAAATGCAAACAAAAGCTAAAGAAATCTTGGTGAACAAAGAATTTCAATTAGGGCAATGCAGGGTTAAGTTTAATAAATACTAAGTTTCAGTTATGGTCTAAATTTAACATTAATTTTCCTCTTAATTTTCATTATATCAAATAAGGAAAAGTGATTTGCAGACACTAATTTTTTATTCAAAATTTTACATAGTTATAGCTCCAAGAATCACAAATATTTCCTGGTCTTGTGATTTCTCTACAAATTCACTAGTTTTCTACCATGTTGCAATTATTCATTCATTCTTCACTAGTTTGGCCTGTATTAGTCTACTCTTTGGACAGCTGAGTCTGTTTGACCCCATGCACTGGACCCATGTTATGTTCCTGGCTTCAGTACCAGCAAACTGCTCAGTTTCTGAAAAGTTTCTTCTTTCTTACTAGAAATAATGTTCCTGAACTATATTTGTAAAGTGTCTTTGAAATATAACATTAGATATGATTTATTTTTATTTTGAATAGAATTCCTTTGCAAAGCTGTGGAAAATCACAGGGAAGTCAGATTAAATAGATCTGTAGTGCAACATCCTCATTTGTTAAGCAGGCCAGCCTCCTGAAACATAAATACATTAAATATCACTGTCATTAAATACACATCATGGAACTGTTAAGGGCAATTAAAGAAGAGCAATAGTCTTCATCTTATTCTGAACAGTTGCTAATGATCAATGTGACCTGTACTCAAAATTTTCACTGAAGAAGGTAAGTAAAGAGAAAATTTTCCCTTTATAGGCTCAAATTACCTACATTAATGACCTCTAAATCAACACTTGATGGTTTAGCACATGAGAAATTCAGGCAGAGATGGAATACTTTAAACACCTATTGACATTCTGAAGCAGTTTGCTTTTTGACCTTTCATGGCAGAATGAGTTCAGCCAGCAAACAAGAGAATGTCAGAATCCGCTGCAGAAACTGACTGCAATTATGAGACTAGAAAAGGAAACAAAGGCCTTAGGCAATATTTTTAGGTTGCAGAATGGTGGGCAGATTATGGATATGGTACTTAATAGTGAGGTGACATGGAAGTACCCTTTTAAAAGGTCATGCCTCCCTGAGTGGGGAGTGCTTTAGTTTGTAATGATGGCAGAGTCTATTATCTAAAGTGGTTTCCATATGTGATGGGAGGTTTTGTCTCAGTAATGTTCCTGGAATACAGAGATCAAAAGAATTTATTATTTCTGGAAACTGGATTGTTTTTTTGAATACTTGAGGAGGTGTTAAATATGGTTCATAAGATTATGTTAATTCTCAATTTGATTTCTTAATTGAGTCTATATCAGCTGGTGCCAGTTTGTTCATGTTAAGCCTATTCAATTTGAATGATCATGTTTATACTTTGTAACATGTCATTTTAAGTGGACCAAAGAGTTTCATCAGAAAATGCAGATTTGCTGAAAAGAATTGCACAAATATACAGAATCTCCCTTTGCCTTCTCTTCTCCATACTCTTTGGGTCTTCTCTAAGCCCTGGAGAAACCCAGAGAATTTGTATCAGGCCTTTCATTGTCCTGTTTCAAAGAGAGTGATGCAGCCACTTTTCTTGGTAATTGCTGTTCTTGGGAAATCAAAAAAAAACCAAGTGAATTTTATTTTCTAACTACAGTGCCCCTTTTATTTGATTTGTGTTCTGAGAGAGAAAAAAAAAAAAAAGGAAAAAAGAAGCCTTATAAGAACAGTAAGAAATTTATCAGATGAATGTTGCATCCTTCACAACTTTTCAAGAGATTTTCTCTTCTTGGTGATAGAAAATGATGGGGCTCTGACAGCAATTCTATAGGAATTTTTGTATGAGACAACGAGAAATGTGTCCTCTTTGATTTAACGGATACTTGTGCAGTAGATTTGGGTCTGCATACCACGTGGGTGTTGGAGCTAACTTGTTTGTCTGCTAAGTTTTGGTACTGTAGGACAGCTGGGGTTACTCCTGACTCAGAGCTGCCCTGAAGGACAGGTCCATGACATATGCAGCTGCAGTGCCACAGAAGTTAAGCAGACTTTTTCTCTAAAATAACTTGGACATGCAGAAAAGAATTTGTAAAAACAAGATTTACATGTACAAAATGATCCCACATCTCCTTAACTTTCATCAAGTATGCTTTACACGGTATTCTTCAAGGATGTGAAAAATAGTGTCTTCAGTTTCCAGACATAACTGTCAACTTAAGCAGTCATTCCACTGTAGCAGCCTCAAACTTATTCACACAGGCAGCAGACACATGCAGGCTTTTACAGTCTTTTGAATTTTTAAACAATATTGGTTTAATGTAATCAGCTAAAACAAATCCACAGTGCTAGCCTAGTGATATGAATGATATCTGAAATGCAGAAACAGACCATGTTCAGAATAGGTGAAATATTTTACTTTCTGATTGGCTTTGAATGATATATTTATAGAATTAATTTCCTTTTTTCCCCCCTTAATAATTTGTTTCAGAATAATAAGAAATCTCTGCAGGCAAGGTACTTGTAGAGGATTATTGCACTGATCAGGTGGTTGTATATACTTGACTTTCAGTGCCATGTGACAACATACCTGAAGAATAGACTTAATCCTCTAAAAATGCACTATTTTTTTGTTTAATGCTTTGAATATCATCTGCCTCCCTGCTTTCCACACCATAAGAAATTCATATACTTGCTAGGATGAATACATTTAACTCTTCTTTTATAGAATGACAATATAGTCACTATACCTACTGCAGTTTTTTGATTCAGCAGAGGATAGTAATTTTATGGCAGACAGAATGAAGCTAGGATAAGGTGAGAAACAAAGTTCTCAAGGTCAAAGGGAGAATCTCCTCATCTGCTGCTCTATGGTGCCATGCTCCACATGGGTAATTTTGTGCAGATCCTTCTGCCTCCTGGGCAAAGAGCTTAGAGTGTTGGTTCAGCCGCGATGGGAAATCATGGAGTAATATTTGGGTTGGAAGGCAAATGGCAGTAGAAATTTTCTAACTAGGAAGCTTTCATAGTAGATTCTTATTCACAAGGTCATTTTTTCTGCCTGTGTGTGACTCAAAAGCTGCATCAAGCCAGCTCAGGGGAGAGTAGGTGTCAGAGTTAAAGCTGAATTTGAGAGCCTGGAACACTAAGGCAGTGTATAATATTTGCTGAGGGACACTGGTGCTTTGATTATACGTCACAGGAGGGTTATGCATACTGGCAGCCTGGAGGGTTGTGCCACACATCTTCCCCAGATGGGATCTGTGTGCAAAGACTTTGTAAAAGGAAGGATGGTTCCCCAGCTGCCTGTGGACATTAGTCGATAGTTCTAAAGCGTTCCTCCATATCCGGAGTGCAGCAGTGCAGAACAATGTATCAAATCCTCTAGCACAGAAGGATCTCTCTCTTTGGAGGGAAGCCAATACAGGAATGTGAAACCAAGTGAGCAGCAGTATTAACAGCTGAACATTCCCTGCTATTTCTTAATATCAAAGTGTGCAGCTTTTTTTCCCTGTGTTTCTCCTAAGAGAAGAGTGATGCAGAACAAGAATATTTGCTAAAAAAAATCAAATGCAGAATACTACAGTGAACAGCTAACTTTGCACAACTTGCTAATGTCTACAACAAACACCGAAGAACTTTTAGAGATACTCATGCTTGTATTGATGTCATTAATACGTTGGTGTTGTAACCAGAAGGTTTGCTGTGTCCCATTAGACTCTATAAGACTAAACCAATTTCACTGAAATATGACATATGCCAAATGATAATAGGCTAACAAAAGGTAGTGTGGTTTTAAGTTTTAAAGGATAGGTTTTCTCATGTACTGAATGGCTGTCATGTACAGCTTAGAAGCAAAGTGAAAGAAGGCTTTTCTGTCAGTTTGTGTTTGGGATGAAAGAGGAAGAACAGAAGATTATGTTTTACAGATTAGTCCACTCACTGCTCACTGATCAGGGGTGTCTACATCTGCTCCTCTGTTGCTGACCAGCTAAGAGACCTCCGTGGAAACAACTGCAGCCCCCAGTGAAAGGCCCAGGTTCACAAAGGTGTGTTTAGAAGCACAACTGCCTTTGAAACCAGCTTAGCTAAAAGGAGTTAAAAGTCAAGATGCTGCTGAAGATGTCGGCTGTACATCTTTACGCTTAAATTTTTGAACCACATCTGTTTCACTGTGGTTCAGGGTTCTTTTATCAGTGACAGTCTGTTCTCACCTTAGCCCACTAGTTAAACATCCTTGCTCACTTGTTGAACAGCAGCATACTAATTAAAAGTGGAAATAGAAGTCTGTGAAGGATTAGAAAAAGGAGCTTTAAACTAGAATTCTAACTTTATAAAAGATTTTCTGCACATCAGAACTTGACAGATCATTGAGTGCAGATTCCTGCCCTCTGGTGCAGGGGAATCCTACAAGATGATGCGTTTGCTGCTAGTTGCTCTAAATTTTTCCAGATTTTATGTAGCATTATTCACTTTCTTTACAGCATGTGCTAAAAATATTTTATGCAATACATGATTTTATAAAAAATATCTAAAATAATAACGGGAGAGAGGTGAAGTGTTGCAGCAGTCTTACACCTAGTACTGCTACTTTATTAATGAATTTATAAGGACCAAGATTAAATATTTATAATGTTTACTCTGACTTGGTGTGCTGATATTAATCACGTTGTCATGTGATAAACTCGGACCAGAAAACACACATATCTATATAGATACACCACTCTTAAAAATTCTATTTAACTGTACCCAATTACTTAGTAAATATAATACATTATGTATGAAAAGCTGAAGTAGGAAACCATGGTGACTGGGAAATAAAAACCCAGCACTTTCTCCACGAAAGGTGTACCAGGACCTTCTGCAGATAAGCAGCAGCATTGATCAGTTGTGGTGTCCTTAACCCTGGGAGATGATGTTGGAATACTTCACTTATGCTCTTAGTGAAGGTTGTGACTCACATGTATAAGTTCTTGATATCACCTTTGGTTTTTTACCAAATGAGTCATTTTACATATGCTGGATACCGCTTCTTTTTTCTCTTCGTTATGCCCTAAAACCTGTTGTAGTCAACTCTCAAGGTTACTTTCCTTTAGTAATTGACTATTTGTATGTAGCTGCTGGAGGCCTTTGGCTTCATCCTGTGCCTTGTATTTTCAAGGACTCTAGTATCATCTTGTGCTTATACTCTCAGGATCCCTACTTTGAGTTGTGGAAAACATGTCATCAGCCTTATTGAAATGCCGGTGGTTCTCTGCAAAGATTCAATGTGCTGCTTTAGACGATATGCTAGACTGATGCTCAGCTGGTATAAATCAGTGCAGCTGAACAGACTTTGCCAGGACTCTACTAATTTAAACTAACTGAATGTGTGATCCTCTTTTTAGATAACTCTCTCCTATCAGATGGGCAATTTCATTAAGTTTTTCTCTAAAGAGGTGGTATAATTTTGCACACTTGTAGTCACTGAAATTAGCATACTTGTTAGAAGAACCTCATTCTATTCATAATCCAATTTCAGTATACAATTGTTACTGATGATGTCCTTCTGGGACATAAGCATATCTCTTCTGGGTTCCTTGCTGCACAGCAAGTGTTAGATTCACAGTGTTGTATCTTGCCAGTGCCTTCATGATACTTCTACAGTAATTTTAAATTTTCTAGGAACTACTTTATATTCTGGTTTGGTGGGTGTGCATGGTGAGAACAGTGATATGACATCTGTGAAGACATGCTTTGAAGAGCACTTCCTGGTTTGTACAAATAGATGATGTCAGATCATTTTATGTAAGGGGCCACAGAATACCTAGACAAAACTGCTGTTCTCGTCCAAACTAGAAAGATGCACATTAATGATAACTTCTTATAACTCTGACTTTGAAGATGGTGCTTTATGTTTTCCTTTGGTCGGGGATGTTTAATTGTAGTAGAGATCCAGTTCTACTATAGTTATTTGAAAAACCCTTATGTTGAAATGTTGACTTTCCTAAACACTCTAAAATCTGCACCTTAACTCTCAAATCATCCCGTAAATTACTGTACCAGATGGAGAAACAGAGTTAACATTTAAATTTGCTGTAACAAGGGGCTTCTTAAACACATTCCCTTCAAATCAGTATTTTTTAACCTTCTTTCAAATTATTTGAACATCTGTAAAAATAAATTATCTTGTCATCCTACCTTCTACCAAATTAATTTCTCTTGCTTGATTTTAGTGCCAGCTTTCCTAGGATTCTGGGCAGTTACTGGAGTAGCTGTATTCAGCTGATATCCTCTGGCTGAATCCAGGCAAGCTATAATTTTTTTGTGTCTTGAGTTAGAAGAAGTAGTTAACCTCCATTAGCTTAATCGGTGCAAATGTTTGTGCTTGAGAAGCAGCTCCGGTGCAGCTGTCCCTATTGGCAGTTGGTAATTGCTAAATCAAAGCTATCCCCAACTCTGAACAGTGCCTAAGGGTTTCTAGAAGTGAAATGCGTATCGTGGCAGGCCACTGTACCCAATAAAGTAATCCTTTCCCATGTGCATTTGAACTGTAAATTATATCCATCATTCATTTGGAAAGCAAGGCAAGTCTTAAAGTGTGTTTTTCATCTTAGTTGCTGTGTGGTTTTAAAACTAATCTGCCTCAAACTAATGCTGTTCCATAAATGGAGTCTTTTGAGATTTTTTCCTTGGTTTATAACCTTCCCCCTTTGGTGCACTTGTCAGAGATTTAGTATCGTTTATTGCACTCTTATACAGGCCCTGCTTCAGGCTTTGCCTCAAGTCTGCTGGATAGCCATGTGCAGGTCACTTTTACTGAAGCAACTTGGCTTTTCTTTCTGTTAATGAGCATACCAAAGCCAACACTGTTGTAAGATCTCCTGGAGAAAACTAAAGTTTTATTTAACAATGGAATGTTCCATAATCTGGCTTGCTACACAACTCCTGAAATCCATCCCTATTATATCTTTCCTTCTACACTCTGAATTTGTTCTACTGTACGCATGACACTGAATCTGAGAGAACTGCAAGAAGCTACAAGAGCTAGAGTCCTAGAGTCCTGGCATGACATGAAGTCAATGAACTTAAGTAGCCCCCTCCAAAGGAGAGGATGACATGCCAAACATGTGTTTGTTATTGCCCTAAAAGCTTCTAAATTAATGGTTTATCAAACTGACTCCTTGATATCACTTATCTCCAAAAAAGAATCTACAGCTTGTGTAATGCCTGGCTCTGACAAAATTCTTCAGCAGGATGCCACTGAGAACTCACAAGCTCAGGGTTAAGGATGTGCTCAAATGCCATGTTGGCTTACTTCCTGGGTCTTCTTGTTAGTCTTGGAATCAAGTAAAGGTCACTAGAGAGTGTTAGCATTCATCCCCCCCTCTTTTGTTTATCTGTATGTTCTTGTATTTCATTACAGTAAATATTCATAGTAACTCTGCCTTCTGATGAAATAATATTTGCTTTATGATTGTCTGAGAATACCTAAATGTGTTATGTATAATCACATTTGGGAGAACATAATTTGAGTTTAAGGGAGTTATTTTTTCCCCACAGTAGATGTATAATTCAATTAACATTAATGTTAGATCTAGCTATCACTTTACCTCTGCTGCACTGTGCAGGTAATTACTTTCTGGTTAACTTAAATTCCTTTGTAGTTGCAATGATGATGTTATTCTTAATGTGTCCGGAATACTAAGTCTTGTGTGTAGGACTAGTGAATTCTATGTCTGATTCTGTACATTCCAGCTTTGGACTGCTTATGAATTGCCCTAAATAGGATGTCTAACTCCAAATACAAGGAATCCCACAGTAGTTTTGGGGAGTTACTCACACTGAAGCTAAGAACAGGTGTAAGAGTCTCTATGACCCGGTTGATGTGCATGGTAATCGCCAGACATCAATTAAAATCAAACATTTTATCTTTATGGTATTAGAATGTTTGAACTGGAATACAGCTGTGTATGCCTTTATGTGATGGTACTGGGTGTTGGAGGGAATAAAAGGTGCATCAGTGAGCTTGGTGCGGTACTGTGAAGTGTCTTCTACCTGCTCTGATAGAGAGGAAAGAGGGCTTGTACATGAACTGTCATATCCTTGTGCACTGATTTAAACAAGGTCTTCTTGGACCCCTTCTTTCCCAAGACAACTTGCTAGTTGTATCTAATTCTGCTTATTAGTTGAACCTAGTTCTTCTCAAAAGTTAATCTTTCAGCTGCCAAGGTTTGCTGTAATGTATTGACAAAAAGCCAGGGACTCCGCCTGAGTTGTTGTTGTTATTATTATTGTTCTTATTTCTATGTCTATTTCTGTTTTTTCCTGGTATCCTCAGATGTGCTTTCAGAATGGAGGGCTTCTTTTAAAATACCAATTGACATGTAAAAACCACAAAATATACACTTAAAGGTCCAAGCGCAGTTTATTCTCTGATAAATGGTCCTTTTGGGAAAATCAATTACAATGTCAGGATATAGAGTTCAGTCATGTGTTTGGAAAGGTCAAATGAAAGTGAAAGGTCATACTCAAATTTATCTTTTCTTAGAGAATAAATATTTTGAGTCTAGAACTATCTTGGCCCAGTACCTCTCTATATATTTATATACCTATACCTACATATGTATTTATGTATACACACATCAAAAATGCCCTGTTGAATGCACTCTGTCATGGCAAGCTGATCTTCAGCTACTCAGATTTATGATTAGTGACATATTGAAGGATATATAGATGTGTTCCTGTGCGGGCATAACAGGATGACAGATCTAGCAGGAGCTGCTATTTTTACCTTAAAAACCACCTAAAATTCTCTTTAAGGAAGAGAAGCAAGAACAAGGAGGGAAAATAACCTTGGAGTGGCTTTTTCACTGCAATTACAAATAATGCAAGATAATAAACCCATTAACTAAGCTTAAAAGAGCTTATTTACTATAACTCTGTATTGTACTTAGCCGTGGAATTAAATTCTGATATCTCTGTCCTTTACCACATAAGGTTGTTCTTAATTGTTTCTCTCAGAGTAGCTTTGCAGATTTTCCTTTCAAATTTAAAGTTTATCTGCTCCTGCATGAAAGAAAAAGCAAACCACATGCTGAAAAATATGGATCCCTTGCATTTCTTGGTTTAAAAATCTCAATTTGACAGTCTTGGTCTTTGTTTATAAGGTCTCCTACTTCAACTTTATATTGCAGAGAATTTTCTTTAGTGTAAGAATGACTAGGTGAAATTAAATTATTTGTTAAGTAGGATATCAAATAGTCACCATAGTAGTCTCCTGTGGCCTTGAATTTATAAGTTCCTTACAATCGATAGCACTGTGTAGTCTTAGCTGAATGTTTACCATGCTCACTGCTTGTGCAAGTTAATCCATTGACAAATTTGTGCAGAACAGAGGGGAAAGTTATGCAGCTGATGGTTTTTGGGCTTTTGTAAATCTTCAGACACAACCCACTTTTCTTTTTTTCCTAGACTTTCAATTTCTTAATTTTAGGTAGCTCCAAAGAGTTTATAAGTTCCATGCTTAAAATTCTGCGTACTTTGTTAATATGACCTGCCACATGTTCACTTGCTTGTTTTTAATAGTGGGTATCTCATCCAATACAGGTCCTTGCTAATTAAATTTATGTAAACTTTGCCCTCAGTGCCAGTATGACTAATGCTGGACTTAAGTCTGAAATGTGGGTGTGTGTACATGGGTTTCTTTAGAGTTACTGCTTGTACTTGAGAAGAGCATACACATCATTTTGAAGACAGTGTGTGGTCCATAGGTGAGACATGCTACTTGTGAATGTTGGGGTTTATGAGCTCATTTCTTACTGTGTGCATCTTTGTAATTATTCATCTACACTGATTCTTAGGCAGAAATGCAGAATGATTTAGATCCTGTTTTTAGGTGGTTTTCTTCTCCTCATGTATCGTTGTGCACTAAGATAGACTCATAGAGGTTCCTGTCAAATTGCATCATCCTGAGAAAAGGGTATGATGCTGTGGTACGTTCAGGGAGGTGAAAGAGATTCTTTAGTAAAATCTCTGAGTAGAACACTAAATTTCAGTTCAAATGTTTAAAAACTATTCTGCTTTGTAATAGCTTCAGTAGTAATTCCATGAGACTTCTCAAACTTTGGAACGGGAAAGTCCTTGAGCTTTTAGAAGAATCATCAGACCCTTTCTTTCTTCCCTGACTCTGAACATGGATAGAGCTTCACAGAAGCAAAGCCAGTGTGGAAGGAAGTAGAGAGTTTGAGGGGAAAAGAAGGCTGATTTCTTTTATTGCTAGATTTTTTTATTTAACATAAATATTCCTTGACTAATCGGGAAATGATTAAGGCATCCCAGATCACTGAAAAGTTTTGTCACCATTATAATTTGTAAAATCTAACTGGATATAATTTTACAGAGAAATCTTTTTTTCCTTCACTTAAAAAAGAATAAAGAACTCATCAACTAATCCAGATAACACTTCATATTTCACTCCTAAACTGCTCTAGTAATCAGTTATCATGCCATGCTTCATCATGGAACCTAGCTCCAGGGAAAAGAGAAATAATCCATTTCAATTTTAAAATCCTCCTGAAAGTAAGTGAACTTGATCCAAAGACTAGTGAAATAATTAAAAGGACTTCCTTTAGCCTTTATGTCTGTTTTGGATTAGACACTTTTTTAAGAAATAAAGTATTTAATCTGATGAATAGTCTGTCCCTTTTTTACATCATAGAATGTAAGATAGAACTGAAAAAACTTCATAGTAATTCCTAAAGAACAGCAAAGGTCAAGGTTTTCAGAGGTTTTGCTGGACCAGATTTTCCCTGGACAATTTTCAAAGCTCTGTTATCTGTAACACCTTTGCAAATATCTGTAAGTGGGCTATGCAGTGTTGCTTTTTTAATTCTCCCAGGTAGAGTTGCTTACTACCTTTGCTCTCTTGCAGTAGCAATCAGAAATGCTAAGCAAGAGGTAAAGGTGGATATTAAAAAGCTGGCCAGTGGCCAAGTTGAAGTAGCATAGGACTTTGGGGAAATAGAACATGTTGGACACTTTAGGTGTGCATTAGCCACACAAGAGGAAACAGCTAGAGATGTTAAAAGGTTAATTACAATGAGTGAAACAAAACAGAAAAGATGTTGTAAAATTAGCCTACCTGACTATGTCTTTTGAGCTACTGAAGCACTGATACAGAGTGTAGAAAATAATTAAGTTTATAATCATTCATAGTGAAAAATAAGCTAATTATTTTAATTATTACATTTACCCCAATGGTATTAATTAGATACTTTTAAAAATCCAGTTTTAACACACATTATCATCTCAAGAGTCACAGTTCTATGAATTAAAATATTAGCTAAAATTTAAGTTCCACTTGCACTCTGGACAAGCCAGAAATATGGCGGCATCTTATTTCATGAATGAAGGACTCAGAAACTAAGCCAGATCTACAGAGACTTTGGCAGAATCAGTATATTTAATTTCAAATACATGATACTGTACACTATAGCATAACTGACTCTGAAGATGCCTAGAGAACCCTCCCATTAGGCTTTTAACATGCCTATGGTCATGCCAAGACTACTTCACATTTCTTGGGGATGATTAGGCAGAAACTCAGTCAGTGCCCTGCTTAAATCCCCATGGAGGTTTCCTGGTAGAGGTTCTCAGGGTGCACCTAGTAAAGAATCACAGACTTGCCCTCCAACTCCCCATTTTTTAATTTACATCCTAAAGAACTGCTTCCCTCCTTCCATATACTGGTGTAGTGGCTGGAGAATTTGTCCAGCAAATGGGAGATTTGAATGTTTTCCTTGCCTGACAAAGGAAAGGGAAAGAACATTTAAAACCATGGCTTCTTAAGACAGAACTATATTTAGTAAGGTTTGCTTGAGGTTTTGAAAGAAATATATATGCCCATAGGACAGGATAGGCAGAGCTTCCAGTGCTTTCTTGAGAGACAGCACTTTTTCCTGTCTCTTACCCTCTGTGGAATCATTTCTGTCAAGAGCCTTTCTTTATTTGCTAGATTCCAGCAGCTTCAAACTTTTCGATTTTGGATATTGTTTGAGGAGTTTAACTCTCCAGATAAAAGATACCTTAGTGCCTAACAGAACTTATTGCGCCTTAGTCTAAGCACCTACAATTAACATATATAAAGCTGCGACTAGCTCAGTTGACTTGAATCTGTTACTAGATCTGGCCTGCAGCAATTATTGAAAGGGGGATATTCCTAGCAAGAATGTCAGATTTCTATGGACATCATGCAGATCCTAATGATTACAAGCAGCTAAGATTTCCTATGCATGTTAGTTCCCTGTTGATTCTAGCCTCAGCTTCCTCCAGTTGATTTCACATGTATGCTGGAAATAATAGAACAAAGCTCTGCCCTTACTCTGTGTCTCTCTCTTCTATAAACCATTAGAGTTAGCTGACTTTTCCATCCATGGGTGGCAGGTTTCCAGCTGTCTATCTCAGATGCACAGTTGGTTTCATGTGACATGGGTAAATGCATGCCAAGAGAATCTTAATCTCAGAGGATGAGTCTTTGCTAACTGTTGTCTCAACAAAAGCTTGCAAAGACTAGAGATTTACAACTGGACTGATTTGTTGACTTCATTAGAAAAGATGCATGAACCTCTTAAAAGCTTAAATCTGTGTGCAGTAAAACCAAGGCACCAGGAGTTGTTTTGCTATATGGGAGAGCTTCAGAATATCATGATCACAGAAGTCTCTTTGATTAAAAGATTCAGGGTTCCTTAGATGTTTGTGAAAAAAAGCAAATCAAGAAACTTCTTTTGAGAATTAAATAGGAAAAATAGACAAGTAACAAAAAGTTAGATATTTCTTTGCCTAAACTGTAGTTTAACTGCTTGGATTTTTGTATGCAAGTCCTTAACTTCAGGGCATTCCATTCTTGCTGAGATGCAGCACGTATTATCTTAATGTTGGGTTAATAGAATTATGGGCTTTTTGAAACATGGATAGTGTTTGCTGTTATCTGCCTGAAGCATACTGTGCAGAGAGACTTTCCTTATGGCTAGCCATCCTCCATTAAATAAAAAGCATTTTGATATGTCTATATGGTATTTTAGAATTATTTCATCACTTTGTTGAATATAACTCTGGAGCACACCCCTCAAAGTTCTCTTTCCTGTCAGCCACTGAAACCACCTAATTATCTGATAATTTGAGATACTTCATCACGTATATTTCCCCCTCATCAAGGTTTAATTCTCTTAGGCTCCACTTACACATTTCTGACTAATTGGACAGGATGTCCTGACAGTCAGACTTCTTCAGAACTAAAGTTATAATTTAGGGCTGGAAAAAGGCTGCTTTATGTCAATTTGTGATTCATTAAAACACAGGAATTTTAAAGTATTGCTTAATAACCCATTGCAATCCTTGCATCAGATACTACAAAATTAATTTTTTTACATTGTTGATAAGTCTGTATAGAAAGATTCTCAGACACGCTCGTGCAACTGGGTGCTAAGTTAGTGTGATCCATTCCAGACTCACACAACAGAAAAGATGATGAGAGACAATAATTACAGTAATTCATGTGAATGTTTTGGTTCTGTGGAATGAGGCTCTACGGTCACTGGAGCTTTAGCAGTAGTTGAGTAAAGGAGATTTTCTTTGGTGTCTTTAGTTCTTGCATCTTGCACACCCCTTTGTGCTGCCAAGAATCTCACATGAAGCTACCTTGGGCTTTTTAGGCTGAAGTTGAAAGCAATGGAAAACTGCTGGAGATCTATGAAAGAAAATGCAACGCAACTGAAAAACAGTTAGGTCATGTTGCAGTAGTGTGATGCCACCCTGGGGGTGGAGGCAAGAGAAAGAAACTGTTAAATTTACTGTCATACTTTTTCCTGCACAATTAAAATTAGCCTGTTTACTCAAAGCAAGGTACACTGCAAAAACTGAGGAGGCATTCACCTCAAATCAAGCATTCCAGAATGAGATCACCATTGTTTGTGGAGGAACTTAGGAAAAGTTTGGAAGTCATTTACCCCAGACTTTCAAAGGTATGTAGATAGCTACTCACACTACTCCAGGGGAGGTTGAGTTCAGTGCCTTTTGTGTTCTGTCAGTTACGTATTGCTGAAAGAACTATTGGTGTACCAAGTTCTGTGAGGTAGCCCAATAAGCCAATATATGCACAAGTTAACTCATATGTTTGTGATAATGTGAAAATTAGAGCTGGCAGAGTAAAAGGACCAAATAGGAAAGGTATTTCATTTGAGGAGCTGATAAGGATATAGCATTGCTGTGTTTCACTGCTCAGCATGCAAAATATCTGTTTCATTCCTTTATGTTTTGGTTGTCCTTGTGGCTAAAGATCTGACATTCACAAAATTTTGTTAGGTAAGTCCATGCTAGTAAAATGTTCTTTTTTAGTACTGTATACAGTAATTCAGTGTTTCCATTTGTTTAAGCAGCTGGCATAATAGAATAATTTCTACTCTGATGTCCTCCAGTTGTCCTCTGCTGAAATCTCAGTTATCATGCTGAGGGACAGAATACAAAAGGTAATTTTCAGATAGATACAGCTCAGGAAACCTTCGACAGAACTGCTCTGGGTTCAGAATATATGCTCGACAGAATTGTAACCTCAAACCAGTTGTATTTCACAATGAATAAATCAGTTTTTTCTATTTTTGATGTATTGCTGCACTCACATATGTGAAAAGTCATTTTTAGAATATTGATCTTTTACTAGGTAAAATGGAGACATCACTTCAACCTTCAGTATGCTGTCTATCTATATTTGCCTTTGTGTGTGTGTTTGTA
>WTXV02015169.1:0-48238 GCA_009823435.2 Nymphicus hollandicus
GTGATTTTTCTCAGTTCCTTGAAGGAGGACTAGTTTTCTCTTTTACCTGAAGTATCAAACTGATACTTCAGATTGAGACTCTTAGCAGTGTCCCATTGTCTTCTGGAGCAACTACTATGCATACTGAAGCCCTGCTTCCTGGGAAGTGGCTGCTGATGAGAAGTAGAAAATAAATCTTAAGTTTTCCTTTGCTTCCGTGTCCAGCCTTTGCTTGTGCTTTATTATAAACTGCCCTTATCTTGACCTATGAGTGATTGCCATCTTATTTTCTCCCTACCTGTCCTGCTGAGGAGAGGAGTGATGGAGCAGCTTGGTGGCCACCTTGTGTCCAGCCAGGGATAATACCCCTCAGTTCTTTTTGGTGCCTCACTGTGGTGGATTGACCTTGATTGAATGCCAGGTGCCTGCCCTTTTGTAACCTATTAGGTCCTCTGCCAAGAGGGCAGAATCTGGCCCTGAATATTTAATTTATTAGGCTAAAGCTTTGGTATTTTCATTAAGGTTGTGGGAAGCATGTGATGACCCGATTAGGATCTCAATTACAAAGCACCAGTTCTAGAACAAGCCCATTGTGGCTGAATTTACACATATGATCATGTTTTGTTGGGTGAATCATCTGGCCTCAAGTGTAGTTGACATGCAGGGGAGGAGGTGTGCAGCTGTTCTCAACAGCTGTTGTGTTTTTTGTGTTGTTTTGGCCATAAGAATAGAAGGAAGGAACTTTGTAAGAACAGGTGAGAGGGCAGGAAAAGCTGAGCCAGCCCTATTAGAAGCAGGCTGTAGTGCTCAAAATCAAGCCTGATGGGGTTTGCCTCTGTAGGACTTTCCAGGCTGCAAGTATCTCAAAGCATTTCATGGTCTACCAGGTAAAGGCGAAATCTTAAGCTTGCACAGAAATAATACTGGTCTGTGTGTCTGATAACCCAGTTCAGTTAAATGGAGCATAAGTGAGCTTGGAAGAAATTCTGAATGTGATTTTTAAAAGATTTATTAATAAGTGCTGTACCAAATTCTTAGTGTTCATGTACCAAACTGCTTGCTGCTATTCAGGAATGATGTTCAGTAGGTGCTTATGAGAGAATGTGGGGGATGTCCACTTGAGCAATGGAGCTTGCCTGGTCAGCATTTTATCAGGGGTTCTGAAGAAGGCATCCTGAGTACTTCAGTGATGTCTGAGGGATCTCATAGTTGTAAGGAGGTTTTAAACTGCTTCCAGTAACACAGTATCCTTCATCAATGCTGTGAGCCAGCCTCAGTGTTCCTTTTTCAATAGTCTTATTTCTCATTGCACCTTGTAGTCAGCAGTTGAGTCCTTGCCCTGATTTCACCCTTCTTCCCTCTGAGATAGGGTGGGGTTATGACCCAGGCCAGCTCAGATGAAGTGCAAGAAAAGGTCACTTGGCTATAGTTACAGTACATGAAGTAACTAGATAGTAGTTAGCTCGTGTTTGTGATGGCTGAGGTGTAAGATGTGATCTCTTTACTGTCCTTCTAGCCTGCTAGGTTCCATGTGTTTTACCTGCAACTTGAAGAGCTTATGTGACAAGCCTGATAAGCTCCTTGCTTTCTGAAGACCAGAAATACTATACAAATACAGCAACAGTGCTGAAATAAAGCAACAAGATACTTCAGAATGTCTTTAGAATTTTCATCTGACTTCAACTTGAATTTCCAGCCTGCTGGCTATGAGGCAACGTTCCTGTATGAGGAAAAATCCTGAGGAGAAAGGCAACATGCTTGTTGCAGCTTGTTTATCCTAGACTGCACTGTTCTACTTGGTAAATCAATACTAGTTGACATCGGTGTGGTCACTTTGTGTTCTGTAAAAACAGTAAACTGCATTTCTGAATCCATGTAGTTACAGCTAGTTTTGTTTAATGTCTTTAGAGGAAACCTTTAAATATCCTGGCTCCTGACCACAGTATGTGATTTGCCTAAATTCTCCTGCATGACTTCATCCACTCTGCGTACAACTGAATGGTTTAGTCTGGGAGACTGAATTTGAGGTGGGCAGAGCACTTCCTGGGGCCAGATTCTCTGTGGCTACATGGTGACATGTGTATGTTGCAAAAATCTAGTATGATTAAGAATCTTTGAAATAAGCTCAGGCAGCTTGGCTGCTTGTTTTGCAAACCAGAGTCCTTGAGGACAGTGCTTCTGCCTGGTAAAGGGACTCAGGATTTTCCCATTGATTTCTGTGTGGATTCAAATTTTTAGAAGCTCCTTGACTGCTTTTCTGTAGGTCTGATTCTGCTGCCTGCAACAGGTAAATTATTTATGCCTGTATTACAGGGATTGCTTAAACTGGGACTGTGACTTATTTTAATGGACTAGTGCCTCAATATGTAACAAGGTGTAAGCTTCTTGGAAGGGTTTGTCTTTCTTGCTCTGTGCCTTTCTGAATCTTTGGGCTCATCTACAGCCTGAACCAAGGGTTTAAGCTAATCAGAACAGGAATAGGTCACCACAGAAGTTGTGTAGTCTCTGTACAGGAGCATAAGCTGATTCCTGCCTCATGATCAGTTCTGTTTTTTCTAACCTGTTGTCATCCCACTGTTGCTAAGTGGCTTGACTTTGTGGGTTTTCCTGTATGTTTGCTCTGCTTTTCTACTTAATGTGTAAATCGCTGGTAAATTTGCACCCGTATGTTCTGAGAACCATCTGTTTTGTCAGCTGCTCAAGAGGATGTTTTCTTCATGTACCTTGGTCTCATTTATATGGTGTCATCATTTTAGAAGCTTGAGTGTGTGCATTTTCTAAGCATGAATTACTTGAAGCTGTCCTGCTTTACAACAACAGGCTGCTGCTGTGACCTCAGTGCTTTTAAAAGGTGGTGATGGTGGGGAATATTGCCTTTTCCAATGACATTAGCTTTCTTTTGCCTGAAGTTTTTGTAGTATACTGTCTTTGCAGCCACTGCTCCTTAATGCAGCTATGTAGACCTTGTGTGGGAACTTTACTAGGAAGTTGGTCTCAACATTCACTTGGATGCTTTAGAGATGTTTGTAAAAATAACCAGCAATGCATTGAGATTAAAGCCCCAGGGTATTTTAATTAAACAGAGCTGGGCAGAATAATTTTTCTCCCCAGGTACACATTATTTTAGTGAAGTGGAAAAGGCTCCAAGTTGTGTAAGTTTTGCCCTTCTTTGTTTCCCTCTCCCTCATTTGAAAGAGGAAATGAATAGCCTATTAATTCTGAGAATAGTACAGTATTCAAGATGCTGTAAACTTGCTTATGAGAAACCAGATGTGGGCAAACAGGGGTCTTTAGAAGAATTAAATACTGATTTTGAAGACAGCTTGTGTGAGAAGCTTTGCATAGAAAATTTAAGAGGAAAAAATAACCATGGTATCCTGCCTTTTTAAAGAGGCTGTATGTACTGGCTGCTTAGTTAATAACACACTGATATTGTAGTTGTTGCTAAGTAGTACTTACCCTGACCAAGGACTTCTCAGTCTAGCTAGGAAATTGACCATTGAGCGTTGGTGTTGATGGAGAATGGAATGTGTCTTTGTTTTAAGACTAGATAATCTCAGATACAAGGCTAAGCTAGGTAGACAATTAGGAAGCTGCTCATTTTGTGTAACTGTGTTTCTGTTTTTATTTGACAGGCATCTCTGATGAGGACATCATCAATGTTACTCTCCCCACTGGTGTGCCCATACTTATTGAACTTGATGAGAATCTGCACCCTCTGGGCCCTCACCAGTTTCTGGGTGATCAAGAAGCTATCCAAGCTGCCATCAAAAAAGTGGAAGATCAAGGGAAAGTAAAAGCTGTTGAGAAGTAAAATCCCACTGACACAGCTGTTTCCAACATTTATGTATGACTGCTAGGTTGCACTGTGTAGAAGTCTCAATTTTAAGTACAAATAATTGGAAGGGAGAGTTGTTGAGTCTCGGGTTGGTAGATTTGCCCTCTGCCTCTCAAAAATTGGAATTTAGATCTCAGAATGAGGTTATGGATACTGAAAAAAAGAAATCAAGAGATCATTCAGGTAATGGAAACTTGCAGAGCAGTCTGCCCCGCATTTAGGATTGGGGGTGGCCCAGTACAGAAATGAAGAGATATTGCTGGTGTCTACTGGTCATCAGTCCTAATCTAAGGGGAAAAGCACCAGTTTACCAGACTAAGTAACTCCAGGTTATTCCGTGCACTAAAACTTATTCAGTGTGATAAAATGACCCTAAGTTGAGTTATCCAGTATGATTCTTCTGTGTCACTGGCCATGACAATTTGTTCTGGATGGAATTCCTTTGGTCTTTCAGAACTCTTTCAGCTGTATAACTCTTTGCCTTTGTTATTTTGAGTCTTCGAAGGTCAGTTCATGTCCAGAAAATTTTGTAGAGATGTTCTGACTGTTATAGTTACCATAGCTGTGTTTTTACACTATAGTCCAGTTTTTAAGGAACCTAGAAGGAATCCCTTTTCCTCCACCATCTTTGCAAAGCCTAGCGTGACTGCATTTTACTAGCTTGAAATAATATGATTTAGCTCAGACTTTAGACCACAAACTAAGCACAAAGGTTTCCTGCTCACTGTTTAAATGATCACTTAGTGAGTGACCTGAATAGCTTTGAAACATTTAAGTGACATGTACTAGAGGTTTGATCATCTCTTAGTCAAGTTGTTAATATAATTCCTGTTTACCTCAGTAAAACTGAATATAGGAAAATCCCCCTTTAAACTTTCCTGAGTTGTAAGGGTCTCTTGATAAATGTTCCACAGGAATATTATGTGGCATTTTCTGTATCAATTTCTCTGGATGGTGGAAAAGATGCATAAGGCATGCAAGAAGTGGTACTGGGTGCAGCACACCCAGCCATCATGCTGGTAGGGAAAGGTATTCTGCTATGCCTGAAAATGTTCACCTATAAGGCTGTCCTCAAAACCATGGCTAAATTCCTGCTGAGTGTGGCCTTGCTGTTGTGTTTGTCACTAAATTCAAACAGTTCTCACTGGTTGGGTGTGGTGTGGCATGTGTGGCAGTTTGTTCTTTTTGTGTACACAAGGATCAGGATAATACCACTTTTGAAGACTTGCTCCAACCTTACAAATGCGAAACTGTTACTTAAATTCAGATCTGACCCAGTGGCTCAACACCTGAACATCTGGATTCTGACCGTAGTTACCAACACTAATGAAACCCGTGTGTGTACTGTTTGAGCTGAATGTGTTCTCAGCATGGCCTATCTACAAATCTCAAGAGCAGTTGATGAGAATCCCTTGGTAGGATGACAGCGTAAGCTTTTAAAATACTAGAGTAGCTGCTTCTTTGCAATGAGCAGCTCTGTAGCTCACTTCATAAGTGTGAGAGGAGGTTTTGTGGTTTTTTTTCCTTTGAGGAGAGCAGTGTGATGTGCCTCTGACAGTCTCCCTTCTATATGGAAGTAGACTTTCTAGGTCTGATGCTGCCTCGCATTAGGGTAGCACATACTCCATAAAATATTTCTTGCTAGATGGTAGTTTCTCTTGCATGAATGATGCTTGGGCTTCTCTTTGGCTTTGTTTTTTGTAGCCCTTGCAGTAGGAGTGAAGTTACATGTTTTTCTTTTTAAACATAAAGCTGTTAGGTTTCCCCTTGCTTTTTACAAGCAAGGATATTTCAGTGTTGTTTTTCTCTGAAATACTATTAGTAGCTGCTCTGGTACACTAGTTGATACTGACTTACTCCATGCACAGAAAACTAAAATCTGAGAAAGGAATAACTGCTAATCTTAGTTGATACTTTTCAAGTCAGTGTTACGGAGTTGGATTGTTAATCAGCAAATGTTCACCTGTCAACGCCTTGAGGAAGGCCACTGGCACTTAAGTGATTAGATTGTTTCCCCAACATTCAGTAATGTGTGAAGTTCAGCATCAAGTGAAAATCACTGTAGAATTGTTCACAAGGCAAGCAGAGCCAACTGTTGCTGGTGGGAACTGTATGCATCCAGGTGTGTGGGCTTACAGGCCTTGGTGTCAATATCCCTTAGGCATTGTGGAATTGTAATGTAGAACTTGTACAGGACTTGAGATGCAGCTGGAATATAATTGAGAGTGAACCCTGCTGAACTGGAAGATACTCTCTGTCCTCCCCTTCTCTTGGAGAATACATTATCTCTTCTGGGGATGGAGTGGAGAATGGAAAAGTGCATGAATGAAAGGCTGTTTTCAGTCAACTTCATTCATTTGGCTGCAAGAAGAAATAGTAATGCTCCCTACATTCAAAGAGTCATGGACAGCAAGAAAAGAAAAGCAGTGTGATGTTTTCAGGTGGCAGTGTTTCTACAGTGCTGCTTGAGACGTAAATAGTGACAGTGCCCTGGCCAGTTTAGAGTCACAACCAAAGTAAATCAAGTCTTGACAGAATTTTACATGCACATCTGGCAGCAATACCACCTTGCAGAAGTATCAAATAGAACCAGCTGGGGATTTCAGTGTGCTCTTCAAGATTATTTTAACACCTTGCAATGCTTGCTTATGAGTAGTCTCTAATTAAATTGCTCATTCATAAAATGTGTATACTGAAGAACAGATACCGGTTTCTATCAGCAGTGGCATAAGGATGCCTGGTTTTCAGGCATAGCTAACTACAGGAAGAAATGAGAATCTTGATGGTGGCTGTAGAGATCATGTGAGTATACCTTAAGGTCCTTTAAGGTAACTGGTGTTTCTACAGTTGACATCATGGATGTGGTTGATTTGGTTTGTTTTTATGTTTTTAACTTCTGGATCAGTAGCAGTAGAAGCTCTAAAGCCCTCTTGAAAACTTTTGTAAGTATGGTGGAACTGGCAGTTTCTTTATAACTCAATAAATTCACTGGAAATGGAATTTAACTTGGCTTCAGTCATTCTTCCTTCTACTTCCTTACTCTTGTCTCCTTTCCAGCGCTGAAAGGTAAATAAAACGGTGACCTTTAGAGTCCCAGAACTCATCAAGCAGTTGTTGATTACATGATGCAGTCAGTTGGGTTAAAAGTGGTAGAGCAAGCACATTTCATGTAAAGTAGTTGTGCTGGAGGGGAATATGTATGAGTTGGATAATATGGGGGCACTTGCACAGGAACAACAAAATAAGCATTTAGTTCCAGAACAATGGAGCTAAATAAACGTTCGCTGTTTCCCATGCTTGCTTTTCACATCAAAAAGAAGCACTACTGTTTTGAGGGTGTGGAAGTGCTCCCCAGGAAGCTCTTCCAGAAACTCCATGTAGGAAGCTGCTCCAGGAAAGGGAATTATACTATGTAGAAAGGTTTTTCAAAGGAATGCAATTCTTATTCCCTTTTTTCTGTCATGTTTTGTGATACTGTATGCCTACATTTTTGATGTGTTCCAGCAGATGGTTGGATATACTACAGTCAGGAATACAGGGGTTTGTTTTTGTAAACACTAAAAGTGGGTTACAGAAAGAATAAGGTAGGATACATATGTAAAACCACTGTAAACTGCATAGCTCAGATATTTTTGTTACTGTTAGTTGTGAAACTGAGTGTTAAGGATTGCTAAGAGAATCTAGGCTGGGGAATTACTGCTTGCCTGTTTGGTGTAACCCACCATCCTTCATCATTCTTCTTGGCTCCTAATAGACCTGCCAATTTCTCATCCTCTGTTTGATAACTTGGAACTTCATTCTCCAAGCACTGATACTTAATAGGCAACATTAATAAAAGGTCCCCACCCACAGCTTCTTTGGCTGTTTTGTCAGGAAGGTGATTACCAATATTCACTGGCGTATTACTGGATTGATGTGCCTTGCAGTGCATTATTGCTACCTTTTGGGGTAGCTGGACTCCTTTTAACAGTTCTTGTATTATTTGCCCATATAGGGGACCCTGAGAAGTTAATAGCCCTCTTTCCTTCCATATGGGCATGAACGATTCTGAAAGCAAACTTTGAGTCCTTCCGTATGTTAATGAATTTACCTTCTGACAATTCCAGAGCTCTCAGTAGCGCGATTGGCTCTGCTTTCTGAGCTTATGTGTTGGGGGCCGGGGTTTTAACCTCTATTACCTAATGTTGGGTTACCACAGTGTATCCTACTTTCCAGCTGCCATTCTTCACAAAGCTGCTACCATCCACAAACAGCTTGCAGTCCATGTCCTTTAGGGATGTAGCTTGTAGTTTGATCTGACTGAAATATACCTGCTCAATAGTTTGTAAACAGTTGTGAGTCAGCTCTCCTGCTTCTGGATTGGTTGTCAGACACACTGTTGGGTTCAAAAGGTTAGCTACTTTCAATTCTACATCCTCTTGTTCCAAATGACACTTTTAACAGCCTGCCTGGGGAAAGCCAATGACTGCTTTTCTGTGCCAGGATGGTTGTTACCATGTGAGGTACAAATACAGTCCATTTTTGTTCTGAAGTATTCAATAAAATTTTCTATTAGAAGTTCTAATCCTTTTCTTGCTTCCAGGGTATTGTTTCTGTCTTACCGGTCTGATGTTTGGTTTCAGATGGATAGTTACTCGTTCCACATTTTGTGATCATGCTGGTACTCCAGCAACCCACCCCAGAGGGGTGACTGCATTCTCCACTTCCTCTGGTATATCTGGCTTGGTGGCTGGTTTCTGTAGCATAAAAACTTGGACCTCCACAACCTTTTCATCACGAATGTGTATCTGTTTTTTTCCTTCTTTAATCATAATTTGTGCAGTTAATTTACCCAGTGTACCCTACCTAATAACAGTATGCATGGGGCACTCAGGTGGGTCAACATCCGTTTGCCAATTTTAAAGGTTGAAGGAAAGGCTGGTTTTCTCTCTGCTTGGTGGCACCAATGACTGAAGCTGTTAGCTTAGTTGGCCTTTACAAGAATAGGTGGGTCCTGTATCTAGAGGAAATATTTACCTTATTATTTCTGAACCTAACTGTAACCAGGGGCTTTGTTGGGGAGGATTTCAAATCTTCCCCCAGTTGTCCTCATTATTCTTCTAAACTAATCATTTTCACTGCCTGTCCTGGCATTCCATTGAATCTTTGGTATTTATTTTGGCGCTGAGGGCATTCTCCCTCTTCCAGTGCCCCCTTTGTTTACAAATTGCACACTGATCCTTCTCGCAGTGAACGTGTGGAGTCTGTTCACAAACATTTCCATGTAATCCTTCTTTCTGACCCTTCCTTTCTGGGCCATCCCCCCCATTTCCTGATTTCCTGTGTGATAGCTACAGCCAACAATTGTCTTCCCTTACTCTTTTCCTTCTTTTCCCTCTCACTTTTGACTTCTTTGTTATTGTACACTCTCCAGGCTGTTTCCAGCATTTTATTGAGATACCAAGAATTGGAACCTTCCAGGTTTTGTAGCTTGTGTTTAATATCTGGATTTAATTGTCCCAATAAAAATATAATTGTCCTGCATTATCATCTTTTCCAGGGTCCATATCAGTATACGACCCAGCCGTCACCATAAGTCTTTCATAAAAAGGCAGATGGAGATTCCCCTTTCCCCTGTGCTACTTTGATATAATTTTGACCAATTCTTTTCATTAGGATTCTCATGTTTCAGTCCAAACAAAATCAGCTGTTGGTATGTGGATAATAGGTTCTGCTTAGCAGAACATTTGGATCCCACTTAGGGTCTGTGGAGGGAAAGTGGTCATCCAGTGACCCCCCTGAGCATGGATCCTTTCTGCTTCCTTTGCTTTTGCCAGCACTATACTTTCCTCATCATATGCTACCAAAGTATGTTACTTGTAAATCATTCCAATTTGGATCTTGCGTTCTAATGGTTGTCTCTGTCACTTCAGATGCTTTCTCAAAATCTTACCTATAGGTCCTGGCTAACTCTTTCCAGGATTGTAAATCTGACCCAGAAAACACCCCCCTGATAGTCACCAGTCCCTCCACCCCTACTCCCTAGTGTAAGGGGGTTTGAATGCTTAGTGGAGCACCTCTCCTTGTTTGCCTCGTGATGGGGCTAAAGCTGTCACTTCCAGCATAGTAGCTTTCCTCCCCATCTGAATCCAAATCTGTCTCCTCCCCATTCCCTTGTTTTAACTTTTGGTTCAACCAATAATTCCTCATCCACTTCTTTCTGCCTATATTTAATACACTGCTTACCAATATTACATGCAGAACAACATCTCTCGAGCAGCTTCTTACTATCCTTTTCCAATGCTAATACCATAGGATTCTCTAGGTATGTGCATACATTCCTTTTGCAAATCCAAATTATTCCGGAAATCAAAGAATAAATCGACATACAGTAATTCATCCCACTTTGCCTTCCTTCAGCACAACAACATTAATTGCAATATCATGTTATAATCAACAGCTCTGTTAAACCATTTGTCCTGACCTTTCAACTTGTACGGTGGCTAGCAATATACATGTCAAGAAGTCACACCCAAACTTCTGACAGTACCTTAGGATACAACCTAAAGGAGAATGCTTCAGAATCCTTTCCCCTCAGGATTGCGAGGATTGCTCTGCACTACTCACTGTGGTGCCCAAAGAACGGTTAGGAATCCTATCCCTTTGGGATTGCCAAGATTGTCCTGCACCATTGTAGTGCCCAAAGTTCCAAAACCTGAGCTGTACTCCGGGTGTCCCCATAGTAGGGTACAGCTTTACCCAGTGCTGGCAGCAAACCTGTACCAAACCCTTTTAGCTCAGTACTGTGTACTGTTACTGAGAGCAACTTACATACAGGCAAATACCTTAATGTCTTTACCGATTTCAAGGAGGTAAATGCATGGAATACTCACCAAACCAAAGAACTGGAAGATCTCCCTGAGAATACTTTGGTGTGCACTGGAGCTCTAGCTCTGGTCTGCTGATCTCCTGACGCAGGGTCCATGCAGAGGGTGCATGGAAGATCGCTCTGCCTATCATGCATGCCAAGAAGAGATGGTTTACAGCTTGTATATCTTCATTATATACATATTATCATTCCTCAAAATGCCCACCCAATTCTTGTTACTCATGCATATGGTAATAAGGTAGATAAGGCCATGGTGCAGGTGCTGTGAATTTTAAGGAATGGTCTCTGGGGGTTGTGGTGGCTGGGGAGAAACATCCCTCCTTATTTTATCCCTTTATGGAAATCTGTTATGTAAGGACATTGGAATGCATGTTTAGTCTTTCCAATTAACTACATGTTCTTGTTTGGTCTAATTTACAACCCTGAGAGGCTCCTCATGTTGGTTTTTTTTTGCAGCTGTTTACCTATTTCTCAGGCCTTATCAACAGGAGGAAGGCCTACACTGGTTTGAGAGAAGACATCTGGTCCTCTTGTTGCATGCCTTCCTTGAGAATCCTTGTAACCTTGTCCATGTCTAAGACTCTATACACAGTGAAATACTAGTTTGAGAATCCTTGTAGCCTTGTCTCTATCAAAGACTCTATATACAGTAAAATAATGATTTAATTTGGTATCAATTATACAGTGAAATACTAATTTAATTTGATATCACTGGAGGATCCTGATGCTGCCAGGGCTGTTCAGTCAGTGTCTTTCGTTTCAATTAAAGACATTTTTCTTTCTTGTTCCTGGCACTAACCTATCAGAAGTGCTGGAAAGGAGGAATGTGCATTTGCTATTAATCCCATAATCTAAATTGGGGATGCATTGCTGGTGGAGTTAACTACCTAGTGAATCCTACTTTCCTGACAGATGCTTGTCAGGCTCTCAGTAACGCTAGTGTGCTAATTATGATTAAAGCTGAGTTAGTTCTTTAGCTCATTTGTGTGGTTCTCCAGCTGTTCCTGAACTCTGCTGACTGTGCTTTCCAGGATCTGTACAGAAGGCAGTGGTACTGGCTATGCTAGGAGTGAGCAAGCAGGCATAAGCATCTATAGCTCTAAAGATAAAGCAATTGCTCTTGCAGAAATGCAAGTGGACAAGAGGTGGAGCAAGTGGATTGCAGTATGTTCAGGAAAACGGGGACAATTTTACACTCCTGTGTGCATACGGGAATAGCAAGGTGTAATCAGCCTCTTCTGAAAGGCAGCATTTTTTATCTCTGCCACTGTTGCCCTATTGTTTAACTCGTGATGCAAAAGTGACTTAATTCTGGTGCAGAGTAAATTGCGTGCATCATTGCTTGTACAGACTGGGAATTAGTCTTGTTTTTCTCCTGCATCAGCATCTTTGCTAGACTAGATAAATTCAATAGGAACACAAATGGCTATTTGTAGATGGATATTTAGTCTTTTAAAAAACAAACAGAAGAACTCCCACCACAGAAAAGCCCACAGTCCAGGTGGGTGGATAGCACATTAATAACTGTGTGTGTTCAGGGAAGGTCAGGAGGAAGTCCATGTTGCATGAGAAAAGGAGCTCAACAGTGAGCAGAAACCAACTACATTTTAAAAACTAATAAAAATTGGAGGGTGTCTTGGCTGTCAGGGAGCTGACTGCAGATACTCTTGCGCTTATTTTTCCAAAGGACTGTGTATTCTTTTCCTTCCCCTATCAGAAGCTGTGGAAATTTATGAGCAGATTACATGCATTCAAATTGAGCTTTAAGGTTAGCAGTCCAGATCCCCTGTACACATATCTTGAGAAATGCTGACTGATGTGGTTTATCCAAGTAGAGTGGGTCTGTAGGTGTAGCTGATGCAAAGCACCTCACCAGTCTTGTACTGCAAGCCCAAATATCGCTGCCTTCCCTAACGTGTTAGTGTGAAAAATGCTTGTTAGTGACACCAACCTTACAATCTTTGTTTTTGCTTTTGCTGTATACTTCAACCTATGCCTATAAAGGAATGTTTGGTGTTTTTTTAGGTACATGCACACAGACAATTTTCAATTTTATGAAATATTATAGGAACTGATACCCAAATGTTGTGAGGTAATAACAAAGCATGGTGAGGTATCTTTTAATAGATACATCAAACTGCTTTGAAATTATAATCTTATGCCTCAGAAAGGCTTAGAAAAAAACAGTATAATTATCCTCTAAATCCATGTTATGTATACGCTTGGTACTTCCTGTCTGACTAGTCTTCTGCATTTGACTGATTCTAATCTGAAATTTTATTTGCTGGGATTAGGTTTACAGCATGCAGGTTTTCCTTGTGGTGGAAATCTGCAGGAGGCAAACTGGGTAGCAGTGGAAATTACTGTATAAGCTCTATCCCAAGTTTAAGTGGATCATTTTGCTTGTTAGCATAGTAGCAAAAGGTAAGTATCACTATGTCGTGCTTGGTGATGTGTGTCATATGCCATAATTCAATGAATCAGCAGTAGTGTGAAGTTGGTAGGGTTTTCTAGATGAGGAAAGTACTTTATCTCCTATCTTCCTCTAGTTCCTTATTCAGCTTCTCCACCCTTCCCTTCTGCCAGCTTAGAAGTCAAATTCCAGAGCAGCTTGGATTTTGGTGCTTGATTTCTCAGCTTGGAAAGCATTAATTAGATTTGGTCAGAATCCACCTGAAATGCTGACATCTTTATTCAGAACAGGACATAAGTGAAAAAAAGCCAAACCCAAAATGATTTCCATAGAAAGCTACTGTCTATGCAATAAAACAAATGCCAGTTGACTGAAAACTCACATGGTCCTTCATGTTTATGAGAGGAGAAGAGTCACCACCTGGCTCTTGGTGATTCCTCTGACTACTGTATTTCTCACATCTTTGCAGTATTGTGGTTCTGTACCATCCCCTGATGTGACCCTGCCCTAAACTTCTGTACCCAGCCACATAGTACCTAGTCCATCAGCTCCCATGCAGTATACCTCCATGACACCTTCCTCAGCGGTGTGCCCCACTAGTTTCGGAGCTGCTTTGTAAGAGGTGCTTAGATGGGAGGAGACAGGGTGGAGTGTGGAATAGGTCTGAGATGAAGATGTGTCCAAAAAAGCCTGGGAAATGCTGTGCTGAGGTATGGATTTCCAGCTGAATCACGGTTTACATTTTACAGTGCTGTCTGCATTCCTGTGATGCACAGGGGAAAATGAGGATTTTTGTATTTTAACTGGAAAAAGCCGCCCACGTGACAGAAACATGAAGTGACTCATTTTCTTCTTAAGATTTCTTCTCTGCTTGTTTTGTTCTTTCTGTTATCCAGTGAAACTCCCTCTCCACAAGTGGTCGCTCGTGCACAGCAGTTTTTCACAGTTCACAGTGGAGCTACTTGCATAGTGGTACCAATTGGATGTAGTAGGAGGGTGCTATGACCTGATGGACTGTTGCAGTGTGTTTGTGGTGCATGGGCTCAGCAGAGCTACATGACAAGTTATTTTTTACTGCTGTGGCTTTGCCAAAGACTTCGGTTTGTGCCTCCACCACTGCTGGTGAGATTTGTGGTTGTTCAACACCTCATGGATCAGGTCTTTTCTTACTGATGTTCCTAGAACAAACATCATAGTTGCTTATAGGCATCACTTGATGTTAATTCCGTCAGGGTCCAAGGGTAGTGTGCCAGGAATGAAGAAATGCTGGTTGAGTTAACAAAGGGAAAAATCAATTACAAATATATTAGTGTGCTATATTAGATATGCCTGTACTCCCAACAGGATAAGCTAAGGGCTTTCAAAACACTGTGCAATCTATTTCCCAGTTTTATGTAGCTTTACATTTGTTTTTCATGGAGATTAGAAAAAAGGCTTCACAAAGCCTCGTAGTTTGGTCTTGATTCAAAAGGCGCTGAATAGGTTTGCCTCCAGTGTCCCTGTTTTTGTGTTACACGCAATGATTTCTGCTGTACTGAGCATTTCTGAGAAAAGCAAGATCACTTTAAGATTTGTCTAACTGGATGCAAAGAGAAGTCTTGATGTGAATATGTGATCTTGTGCAGCTCTGAGACAGAGTGATGGGGAGGATGAGGCAAGGAAGTGCCTTTGTCTTGCAGGTCCAGTTGCTGGGTGAGTGCTCAGCCCTCATGTGTTTATGTGTCCACTGATGAAAACAGAACCCACAATTGAAAGTGCAATAGTGGATCTAGCTCTTTGCACTCACGTTTTGCTGTGTTCACCATGGTTATTACAACCAGCGATCCTGACGCTTCTTTTCCTTGCAGTAAATGGTAGAAGCCCCACTGATTGCAGACGGAGAGGACCACCCTTTCCACAGACTCTTTTTCCCCTGAATGCAGAAATCAGCAGACTGTGAAATGCAACCTTCATATCTTGTCAGTATGTTTCTTTATAGACTCCTGGGAGGGCCCTTTAAGGCAGCACCCTTGATGGACACACAGGAAGAGGGCTAGACATTGCAAAGCATGAATAATCCTAAATTCTAGCCTGGTCACTCACCTAATGGAGCTCTGAGTAATAAAATGAGGTTTCTGAGAAAGAAGATGGAGTAGAAATCTCATGCTGTTTACAATAGGCTTGTGCATTTTGTTTTTGTGTGTGCTTAAAAAGATGAATTTGGTTTTAAAATGGAAATGCCACTTCACCAATGCACATGTGGCCCTAGCACCCCTATTGCCACTGTAGCCTTTGCTTGCTTTGTGAGAGAATGTGCCACCCTGTGAACGTTTCAACATCTACCCAGACTGCAGACATACTGCCACTTGGAGCAAGCAGAGCAGAAAGAGGTTTTGTGTGGGCCCACGTAAGTGAGTGGCTAACACAAGAACCAGCTTTGTGGTGTACTGAACAGGACAGGGTAGTGGAAAGAGCTGATGTCCGTATTTCCACATCTGAGACCAAAATCAGTCTCCCTTTTGCAGCAGCATGAACCCCAGTTCTGGAAGTAGAGATGCCTGTGGACAGACCCCTCCCATTGCTTGCAGCACTGGTATGGAGTACTGTTTGTTTGTATAGTTATAACCTGTGGGCAATGATCCTTTCTAGGAGGATGACTTCTGACACAGGATTTGTAGAGGGCAACACAAACCATCCCTAGGAGTCAGGGAAACCAGGAGCCTTGATGAAGAAATCCATATATATTTACAGTATTTGTGCCTTCTCTTGTTCTTACTACAAGAACTGTTGTAAGCGTTTACAATGTAAAAATTGTAGTGACAGTAAAGCTCAAAAGTCTTTGATGGCAATTTACGCTGCATTGGTAGAATCACATCATAGATACCAGCCAGCATCTCTTTAAGAGTTCATTCATACAAGTAAATGAATGTCCAAAACCAGCCTGCCATAGGCCAGTCTGACCACTTCCAGCTCTGCAACACGCATGATCATTCTCACAAGTCTTTGTAACATGATTGCAAATGGCCAGGGACTTTTTCATGTTAGATAACAACCATGATACAAAATTAGATCTGGAGGAAGAGCTCCTGCCTGTTGTGATGCAGCACTTCAGGGCATGTTCCTGATAACACTGTTTTCTTTGCCATGGGGGACAGATGGGACAGGCTTTACCTCACCTCCTTGTACATGTCTGCAGTATAAAGATCCCCACTTAAGCAAGGCTCTCCCTTGGCTCCTTTTAATGGCAAAAGAGAAACGTGATTTTTTAGCATGTGAGTCATTAGACCTATTTTTGACATATCATTTAGGTGAGATTAATGGTGGCTTCCAGCTATTTACTTCTCTCCAGTGTGACTAGATTTTATTTTGAATGTATCTGCAAAGAAGCATCACCCTTCCTGACTAGAACTGATTTCTTAGCGGCAGAGTTGATTTTGGTAGGTGATACACATAACATGCAAACAAAACCAAGGATGGGTACGTTTATGCTCTATTTTGTTGTCTGCCCCAAAGCTGGATTTTGCTGTTGGTGTTGAAGATAACCCAGCAAACTTGGTCTCACATAAAAAGCTTCTCTTCCATCCCATCCAGGTTTGGCTTCCGGCACGCCTTGCAGGTTTGTACACTGCCCAAAAACATCGGCAAGCTGCTGTTCCATGCTTGCTCCTTAACTGCAGCGCAGGCAAATCCACAGTGTCAAAAGAAGTCTTGGGGACATGATACTCCTGGTTTCGGGCTGTGATTTCACCAATGAGGAGAATTACATTCGGGTAAATACAGTGTGACTCAGGAAAGAAACAGATCCACGTTTTTTCTTAGAAAGTCAGATGCTTTACAGGACTTCGGTTTTCATCTGTTGTAGTCTCCAGCAGGTCCTGCTGGGGAGACGGGTCAAGGCGGAGGGAACTGGGCTCTTTCCTCTCATTATTGAAGTGTTAAAAATGTTACAGAATTCTGGTGTTGAAAGCTGCAATGTGAACAGTTGAGGAAAAGTTCAGACCTGCATACTTAGCTTCCAGAAAATGCCCACATGAATTTCTCTGACTCAAGTGGAACAACCACAAGGGAAATTCTCAGGACAGACAATTTCAAATTCTAAATAGAAATGTAACAGGAAATTAAAGTAAAAAGGAAAGACCTATGACCAATACCCCTAAAGGATCGTTTGACTGGTGTCTATATTTCAGCTTCATAACAAATCTAGGCAAACTACCAAGAAAAATGTATTTTTTATAGTTTTTCAATTCTGTTTCTCAAGCTCAAACCACTAGAAGTAAATAAAACTGACTCAGGAAATTAGCGTATTAAGGTTTTCATAGATGTAATTGTAACTGTAAAGAATATTTTGCAGTATTAACATCAGCATCCAATCATTACTTTGCAGTCAATATAATTGGATGCATCTGATAATTAAAGACTCAATCCTCATCCCATTGATCCTTTCAGAACTGCTTCCTTTACGCTGCTGAGCCCATCAGCAGCTGTTCGTATTTAGTTTGTATGTTACAGGTATGAGAGATTTCAAACGAGGAAATCTCCAGTCTTCCTAACAGCAATGTCTCAATCATCTCTTCAGTGATTTTGGTGCTGGGAGACAATAGACACCTACATGATGTTAATGAGCAAGCACTCACAAACTGTTCTGTTTCGGTTCATGGTGTGACCTCACAAGTAACTTCTTACAAGTTGGAGGTGAGTCTTGTCCACCACTGGGCCACTAATACTCTGGATTTTTTGGGTTCACAAAACCTGTATAACAATGCTGCCACATGCACAGCACCACTAAATGGGACATCCAGTGACCTAAGAAAATAGAGGAAAGAGAAAATTAGTGCTTAGCTCTATTTGTAAGCTTGAGAGAACAAATACTGCAGTTGCAAGCTTACAGTCTATTAGGCTTTGTTCTCAGGTTAATATTTCTAGACATTCAGTGCTAGAAAATTTTTGAAATTAAAATTGTAGTCTAGAGTGTGTGAGTGTACATGTATGTATAAATATACACTCTGCCATATATAACAGTATTCTATATGCATATATATATAACAGACTAATTGCAATGGAAAATCATACATTCTAAGTGCACTATTGTTACTCCATTAAAATTGCCTGTTTGGTGTGTTTGCACATTGAGGCTTGATGTTCTTCTATGTAACAAGACTTTCTTTAAAAAAAACCCCACCCCAAAACACAGCTTTTTAACACTTTCTGTCTTTCTACCCCAACAATTAGAGATTCTTTGGATGTCTTAAAACTCAAAGGTCTCTTTCCCCGCTCCCAGGCTAGAAACAAGCATGAGAAATGTCAAAGGAGGTAACAGATAATTGTCTCTATATGTGCATATATGCAACAGCATACACATTTTTATACATTATACATCAGAAATTTCAGCAGTGCAGGGTTTCTAAGGGGCTGTACCATGCCAGCCACAGCAGTAATACCAGTTGCTTCCCTCCCTGAATATTATCCCATCACGTTCAGGGTGGAGAAGCAGGGAGCAGGGCTGCAGCTCTGCTCTTGTGAGAAACAGCTGGCAGAAGCCCCTTGGGCAGTAGCGCTTGCTTTGCCCTTGAGCTCAAATAACTGTTTTATTGGTCTTCCAGGCAAGCTGTGAGTCCCATTTGTTTCTTCAATATGGAGGGAATGAGAAGACCCTTAAACAGTCTTGCATGTGTGTTTTACTGATGATGATTATGGAGCTGTTGCTGCGCACTGGAAGGGGCTGGGATGCTTCTGGGAATGGTAGGTTCCTGCATGTACATAGGAACAAGCTGAAGAGTGGCTGCAACAAGGTGGGAGGATTTCTTTCTTGTAGTTTTCCAATAGAGCTAAATTAATACAAATAAAAAGCAACTGAGCAAGTTATTCTCAAAGTACCTCCTGGCCAGGAGGACTGCTCTAAAGAACATAAAACACTTATTTGAGCAGTAGAAGGGAAGACAGATGATTCTATAGTGAGTCAATTGAATCTTGCTTGCTTGGCATCTAAGATTTTCTCTGCTTTTTAAATATGTTGTAAGAATTCCTCCCCTGAGTTGGTCTCTTTTCCGTTCTCTTCCCATGCAGTATTTATGCAAGAGCTTGGGGGCTGCTTCATTCAACATTAGAGGTTAAGACCACAGGTAATTAGGCCCAACTTGTGAATCCTCTGTCCTTGCAAGAACTTTAGTGGGTTCAAAATGTATCAGAGACACAAGCATGGTGTGTGACTGACAATCCTGTTTCCACGTAGAGCAAGGCAAAAAATTAGTAGGTGGCGATGAAAAGCATTTCTCCCAAGACTCTAAGATACTGAATGTATGCACCTCTTCCCCATGTATGACCCAAAAGGCAGTATAAAGTTTGCCAATAAGAATCCAAGCAGATGAGTCGGAAACCTATTTTCATTATGTGTACAGATACTTACTGAGATAAAAGAGATCATAAAGCAGTTTGAGGTCTGTAAGCTGCCTGCTGCTGCAGAAAAAGCAATCCTCCTACCATCTCCTGTGTGACTTGGAAGTCTCCCATC
Source organism: Nymphicus hollandicus (assembly GCA_009823435.2). Taxonomy (NCBI): domain Eukaryota; kingdom Metazoa; phylum Chordata; class Aves; order Psittaciformes; family Cacatuidae; genus Nymphicus; species Nymphicus hollandicus. The sequence goes on from WTXV02015169.1 coordinate 19,586, forward strand.
TAACTCCACAATAAGCCTAGCCATGCTTAGCTCCATAAAAAGCAGGCAGGAGCAAGCGTATTTCAAAAACCCAGCATGTGCTACTATTGTGAAGAGTTGGTTAAGTTTTTTCCCCTTACAGCATTTCAGAGGACAAAAGTGTTTTTTCATGGATAAAACAAAATGAAATGAGAAACCACAACTTTGGGGTACAAATATTTTGTTTATAAAAACTGGAAATGATCTTGGGAAGTGGTTTTTTTAGATTCTTTTTTTAATAGAAAATGAGTTTAAGTAAACAGGAGAAAACGCAGTTTTGGTTCTGAATTTCTTTGTCCAAAAAGAAAACATTTTGTGTGGGGAAAAAGGGGGGAAAAGAGCTTTTGTAATCTTCTACAAAAATATTTGGGATTTTTTTAACACTTCTACGTCTTTGTTTGCATCTCACTCTGCCTCTTGATTGTCGTAATTTATCCTTCCCAAGATGCAATATTATTTATTAAGGAATTTTGTTAACTACGTCATACGCTCAAAGGAAGGAGGTGAAGAGGAAGGTTCCTGTTGCAAGACAGCATTCCTGGAGGCAAGTCACTCTGCTAAAGCTCTCTTCAAGTCAGATAACTATGTTATAGAAGAGTGTGATGCCACAAAGAATGTTTGCAGTGAGTTGTCTTTTCCTTTCTTAAAAGTACAGCGTATATGTCATCTTGCCAAATCATTGTTCTCATGTCAACTGCTTTCCACGTTGAGAAACTGCATATCTCTCTGTAAAACTGCAGCTCTCCAAAGGCAGCTGAAAGTTCAGGATAGTACTGGGTTATGGGGTGGAATAAACTACTGCTTCTACATGTTGGTATAGTTGGGGAGGAAGCTGACACTTCCTCCTTATGTTTCACCAAAGACTCACTCTAATTCTGGGTTGTCAATAGTGGGGAGAAATCCTCAGCATATCATTTATTTTTAACATGAGACAGTCTCTAGGCATTTCTAGCTTTCTGTCAGTAGATTTGATTACTATTTGTACTGTCATTTCTTTCAGTGGCAGACACACAGCAGAGATTGACAACAGGGCCAATCATTAAGCTTGCCTAGCAATTAAAAAGAATCATTAGTCTTGTCTTGATCCTGTTTTCACTTGTTGATATTTTTGTTAAACTTCAGCCCTGCGGAGTGGTATTTTCCACACCAGAAGTTGTCCCCAGGTGGAGTGGCAGAAGCTAAATCACAAAGGGCTTGCTGAGTCTTCAGTTAGGAAATAAACTGTTTTTGCCACTGTGAAGTCTCAGGAAGAAGGAGGAGAGGAAATAGTTTGCCCTGAAAGTGGAGGGGCTACATGGGAGGTGGCAGCAGGGTCAGCAGAAGGGTGACAGTTAATGACTGATGGGGAGGTGACAGCTGAACTACGACTCAGACAGAGTGGGGCTAGAGGAGTCAGCACAGACCCTGAGACTTGGCATTTCTTTCCTGCTGGCCAACAAATGGCTCTAAAGCTGGTTTTGCCCTTTCCTTGGATGTGGTCTATGCTGCCTGCCTCCTGTTGATGCAGAGCCTAGCGGTCCTCAGTGTGCCACAACACAGAGGGCTTTTGCGAGACATGGCCTATGGTATCTGTGTTGGTCTTATGGGAAGCTTGAATGGAGACACCTGTAAATCCCATATGTCTTTGTGACAGATTATATTTGGGCCTGCATCAGTCATTTATCAGCTTTCTATGGGGATAGGAAGCTGATGTGGTAGGTACATGATTATGAGTGAGCTCTGAAGCCCAGGGACTTCTTTTGGATATCTGTGCATATAAAACACAGGGTACATGCCTCCCCACGCAGAGCTGGCAGGTTGCTTGAGATCTAGCTTGCTGATTGTGTATTTGACAGTATGTGACATGGGCAAACAATAAGTTTGTTCTTGGATGCAGCCTTGGGACTGTTCTCATGCAGCAGTGTGGATGCATCTTCAGAGGATAAGGAACATTTTTTGTTAGCTTGTGTGGTGTGTGTCCTTGTGTGCTGGTTTTGGCTGGGATAGAGTTTACTTTCTTCACAGTAGCTGGTGAATGGCCATGTCTTGGATTTGTGCTGGAAACAGTGTTGATAGTACAGGGATGTTTTAGTTATTGCTAAGCAGTGCTTACACAGAGTCAGGGTCACCTCTGTTCCTCACACAGCCCTGCCACCAAGTAGGCTGGGCGTGCACAAGAAGTTGTGAGCTGACCCTGATTGACCACAGTGATATCCCACACCATATGAAGTCATCCTCAGCAATAAAACTAGAGGGAAGGTTGGTGGGGAGGCTAATGCTCAGGCACCGTTCGTTTGGTGGTAACCAATTCTTTTCATTTGCATCATTTGTCTTTCCTGGGTTTTAGTTATCTCTGTTTTTTTATCATATTTCAACTATTAAGCTGTTTTTATCTCAACCCATGAGTTTTCTCACTTTTCCCCTTTCCATTCTCTCCCCTTATCTTGCTGAGTGGGCATGAGCAAGTGGCTGTGTGGTGTTTAGTTGCAGGTGGGGTTAAACCATGACACTTTGCCATAGATCTAATGCTGTGGGAAAACAGGAGTAATCCCCCACAGTGGCTTTAACTGCTTGTGTTAATCTGCAGCTGCCAGAAAACCTGCAGAAAATTCCACTCCAGAATCAGTAGCTCCTATCCCGAGACACACTGAGGTCCTTCAGCTTTCTTACCTGGCTCTCTCTGAACTGATGTTACTCCATGTTAGACCCTCTGTGCTGGTAGTGTCCAGCAGGAGTTTTACTAATAACTGAAAATGGCATTTATTCCTGCAAGGGAGATCCAACAATGGCTACACAGAGGTGTCTTTCATGCCTTCAAGCCAAAAAACAAGGAAGCTTTCTGCCATGGGGTTGCAGTACGTGAGTTGTCCCTGTACCACTAAATGACTAAAGGGAGAAATCTCTGCACAGTGGGGCTGGTCTGAAGAAGAGAAGTGCTTTCACTGAAAATTACTGGTAGGAAGCAAAGTCAGTAGGAGCGTGGTTTGTAAAGGTCATTTGAAGCTCCCGGTAACAGCATTCTTGAGAGTGGGAACTAAAAACCAAAGGGTTGGCAGGAGCCCCTCTCAGTTTGAAGAGCTTAATCATCTCATTGTTACCCAGGGAATTCCCCTTAATTTTTGAGTATTGCTCAGCTATTTAAGCATGACACTGTCATTCCTAGAATAAGCCTAAAAGGCAAGACCTCCGCCCATGATTTTCAGAGCCTTGCAAGTGAAGCTGCGCTGTCTCAGTTCTGAGACTCACATTATAGTACTTTGTCATACCTTCTGCTATCTAGATACTCTTAAACCATCTAGTGAGTAAATTTATTGCTCCTACCGCCTTAGTTTTGGCTGTGGAGAGGGCCTGGGGAAAAGTAGAATAATTTATGAATTTGACCTATGCAAAGATGGGAATTACCCAGGGAGATTCTAGGATTGACTTTGTTGGAAGAGCAAGAATGACAGTGATTTTAGCTTACAGCTGCTCACTGACATGTCTTTTAAATTCTTTTTAAAAAAGACTTGAGGATTTTTTTAACGAACTTTCCCATGAAAGTCTATTTGTGTTTATATTCTGTGGGTGGATTTGCTTGCTATGTGAACCAAATAGGGGGAAGAGGTAAAACGAACAAAGTTGGTTTAAGTACTGTAAGTGTATCTGTTGCAACCCAACTTTACTGTTCTTGTTCAGCAGCCAAAGTGTATTCCTCTTTTATAAAAGAAGGAACACAAGGGCACCAGCTCACAGATCTTTGATGCAATAAAGCCATCTCTGAGGTCTATGTGAGGGTCTGCATCCTGCTTGGCACTGATAAGCGGAAAACCAGAGACAGGGCATGCCAGTATAGAGATGCTCAGGCCCTCTCTATGCCTGCTGATTCCTTGTTATGCTCAGGAGAGGACAGGATTTCCCCCTTCCTTCTTCCGTCCTGCCTTGTCTTTCTACTTCTGAGAACCTCTTGCCTAACTCTTGCCAGACACATCTCATGCTGTGTTCCTCCTTTTCTTTTTTCCTTTCCAAGACATTCATTGAAACTGAGTGGAAGCAGAAAGAAGGGATTATAAAAAATAGACCATGGCCTATTTTTTATGACATTTTGGTTTTGGGGTCCCATTTGATAGTATGAGAAAACTGTTCTTTCCAATTGGCTCTGGGTGAGACCCAGGAGTCCTGCAGTCCCTTTGGTGCACCCCACAGCCTGACCTGGAATGGGCACCATCCTTACCTCGCTGTTTTCTCTGCAGCCCAGCTTGTGCCTCACAGTCCTGCCATGTGTCACAGCCTTCTCTCTCTGTCCCCATTGCTCCTGGCTGTGGCTGCTGGCCATGGTCAGTGAGATGACCCTCCTGTCTAAGTGACCTCTAATGCCCTGTCTCACCCTCCACCACTTCCTGCCTGAGCCCTCTGCCCATGCATGACCAGGCTGCAGCAGCATGAGCGAGGCCCATTTGCTCTGTTTGAGGATGCATGTGGTTTAAGGAGTAGAGACGATGTGATGTGCATATTTCAGCCAGATGTGATGACTATGTAGCGTGGTAGCAGCAGGGGCACTTGACTGCACAGTAAGTGCCATTTTCTTTGGGTAAAAGTTTCCTAATTTTATTTGAAAACTCCTGTTATTACTTCTAAGTTTGGTTAGGCTCATGTAATAGATATATATATACCATGTATTAGATAGATAGATATACATACACCATATATGAGGTTTTTATATTTATAGATATATATATATATGCCTTGAAAATACAAGCTGAAGCACAGGGTTTTCATGCCTAACAGGATTTTCTGCTTTTAAGCAAAAAGTTTTTAGTTTGAAGATTTAATAAGGAAAGTTCTCTCCCCCCACCAAAACCCCCATGAAAAGATGTCAGTACTATTTTTTGCCTGTTAAGGCCAAAGTTATACAGGACTTACTGAGACTATCTCATGCTTTTGCATTGCCTTGGCTGCCTTGTTTATTGGTCCAGCATTAAATGCCAGAGTAACAGTGAGCAACTCATATAGCCACCTACAAAGGGCCTGGTACAGTTGTTCCCTCTATACAATGCTCTCTCCTATTAAATATCCTCAGTATAATTCTTTTGTATGGGACTGTTTTCACATTTTCTTAGTCAGTAAGATTTTATTTTTATAAGTTCTGGGTTGTAAGGTTGGATGCAGGGGTAAAGGAAGTCTGTTCTCATATTTACCTTCTTCTCTTCCCCAGCAAACAGTATGGTGCTGGAAGCCTGCCTGGTCTGATGGTCTTGCAGTCCACTGGTCCATTGTAGGCCTGAAGGACTCTCAGGACCATGCTGAAGGAAATACGTCATCTAGTACATTATACTGTGTCTATCATATCTATTGCGATCAATTGTAACTGGGTGCCAAAATCCTGCTTTTCTGGAGAGGAAAAAAAGCCAAGATCTTGACAGCGAATGCTGAATAATGCCCAGGTGACATTTGCTGCAGTCTGTCCTGAAGTCCTGTCTTAGCTGAATTTCAGGTGAGGCAGTCGGTTTGTCTTACCATGCAGCTTTAGACTAACTTGGCTTCTTCCATTTTAAATAGTTATTATTAATAGATGTTAGATTGTTCCACTGCTCTGTCAATCAGCTCACTTAGTTCATTTGTGAGTGATACAGTCCCTGTGGACATCACAGTGGAGGTCATTCCTTACTATTCCTAAGCATCATAGCTTTTTCACTTACTTCTGGGGTTCGGTGGCCTTTCGTGACCTTCATAACTTACAGTGAAAATGTCATATTCTTAACCTATGCATCCCTGAGGTTATATGAGCCTGTTTCAGGGGTTTCTACATTCCTACTTATGGATTGTCACAAACCTTGTGGTCTAAAATGCTGTGTTCAAATACTTCAGATTTGTACATCTGACCTAGTGAGCAGAATAACATTTGCAGGTAAAAAGATAACGAAAATAAGAAATCTGCCTAAAGGAAATCAGAAAATCTGCTCAGGGTCTGCCTTCCTGAGCTAAGGAATCAATACAGAAAGGCAGAAGGAAGGAATACAGGTGGAGGAAACTTCTGATTTCATTAGAAACTGTCGAAATCTAACAACCAAGTATTATTTTTCCTCTGAGGCAATGCTAAATGCATTCAGATGGCAAAAGACAGGCAGCGTAAAACAAAGTGACTGACTGCTGATGTTTTGACCCTAGGGAAGAGGATCCACTTTGATAAAAAACAGCAAAGAAAAGCCTTCAAAATATCCTACCACCAGAGCCTTCTGCTGAAGCACAGGAGTTGGTGGGAACCCTGTGAAGATGTGTGCCATTTGTGACCACGGCTGAGTAACCAGAGACCCTGGTCTCTAAGCATTGCCAAGGGGCTCAGAGAAAGGTCAAAGATGCTTTGATTGTATTAAGGAAATTGGACAATAGGACTGGACTGAGAAATGCTTTTAAAAGTCCAACAACTGTCCTGGAAGCTTTTGGTATTTATTTCATCAGTTTACCTAACAGATAACCAGGCATTTCCTGTCATGAATGCAACGAAAGGCTTTTAGCTGTGCCTGGGAAAATGTGGATGAATTAAAGAAGCTCAAGTGGTTGCTTGACAGAAGTAATGAGAAAGATAGATTACAAGAAAAGAATAGTGAATTTACAGTGTTCCTGTGGAGAAGAAAGCAAGATGGGGATGGCAGCTACTGAGCAGATATTTGGGATGGCTAATGTACAAGAGAGCAAATGATTTATCAAAGGCAAAAGAGGGTGTCTGTCAAGCTTTTAAAAACATACCATAGTTTCCTGAGTAAAATGGAACCACTCATCTGATCAGTTTTTGAATCTCTCGTCCTTTGAAGGTTTTATGTTGGAGGACATACACTTCCCTTGAACTGTTTTGTATGTGAATGTGCTCGGATGAACTTGGAATCAAACCTATCCTGTAGATTACTTGAGAACATTTTAGCTGATAGTCTGACCCAAAAATGGAAGTGCCAGGACAACATCAGAGGAAACTGTTTGTATGGTGTCTTCAGCAAGGGGTAAGGTGGATGTATCTTATATATGTAGGGCAAATAACCAAATAGAATTCAGGAAGAAAGAAAAGGCCAGGTGCTCTGACATGCAAGTCCCACTGAAAATCAAGCAGCAGGTTGGGAGCTCTGCATCTCTTGTGCTGATTGGAGTCCTGCCATGAGGGAATGTGAATCTGATTAAAGATTCTTCTTGTCACAAAATGTCCAAGGGGATCTTTTCATGGACCACAAGCTCCACCTTCAATCTCATGTGAAAGACTCAACCTCATATGGCTAAGAGGTTCAGTCGTTCAGGCTAAGAAGCTCTTCGGACTTCTGTTGTATATTTTTGGGAGGATCACTGCCACCAAGTCTGCCAACACTTGGGTTTCTTCTGGGAAACTCCTGCCTGATCTGATGGAGTCAGCTCTCATGTTCTGCAGCAAGTCAGTAGTTGTTAGGACCCATTTTCCTTCAGACCGTTCAGGTTTTTTTTAATTATCAAGAAAAAATAAAAGAAGAAAACCCCCAGGTACTTTGCTTTTCTTTTCAAGTATCCCTAACATCCATTAGGGGAAAAAAAATCTAAAGACATTTTCATACAAGTTCAAGGGCACTTTATTCAGTTCAATACAATCAGTAGCTGAAAAGCCAAAAGATATATTAAATTAAGATGGTATATGAATTGGCACCTGAGACCCATACTTTGCACCCTTTGCTTGTGGGCCAAGGGCTCTATCTTGGTCTGGTCTGAGCCTGAGCCATGCTGTAGGCATACTGGTCTTCAGCCTTGCCTCTGGCCCGTTTCCTGGCTGGCTCTTGGCCTGATGTTGCAGGCAGCCTCATCTCCAGCCTTGTGTCTGGCCCTTTTTCTCTTGCTCCTTATGGGACTCCCAGCATGGACCTGGACCTGCCTAGGGCTGTCAGTGGACCTGGTTAGCAGCCCCCACACCTGCCCATTGTGGTCAGACCCTGGGACTGTACCTGCTGGTGGGGGCACGGCCTGCACAGGGGTCACCCTCAGCTTGTTCCCACTCCCAGAGCAGCCCCACTCCTTGAGATAGAGTTAGTGCCATGATGATCATTTAAAACATCAAGAGCTAATACAATTGGTACTTTGCTTTTAGACTTCAGAACACAACCGTGCATGGTTTTATTCCTATGCACTAAACTTGATTATGCATTTTGTATTCAAATGTTCTACTTTTTCAAAGGACTAAACAGTGCAATTCTGCCCAGGGTACTTGGAAGCAGTATAGAAGTACAAATAATATTGGCAACCCATTGCTGTTATTTTTGCAGTTTATTTTAATTAGTAACCAAACTTACATATAATTTTTCCAACTCTGTATTTTTTTATTCCAAATTTTTAATGTCTTCCAGATCCACTCCAGGTTCACTAGACTGGGCGGTAACGAAGTCTTAGTTTTCATCCAGAGGAAACTGCCATGCCCATTTTGAGCATTCCTCATTTGCTTACTTTTGCTCTTTTATTTTTAGCTATATTTTGTATTGCATTTCTCCCTCTGTGTGTATTTAAGATTATTTTAGACTTTTCATTTTTGTGTGGCGTTGATTCTTGGCACCGAGGATAAAGTCTGGAAGTGAGCAAACTATGAAAATACTGCATCAGCACAACCACTTGAAAGTCTCTGTTATGTACTCAGCCCCGCATTTGTCAAACCTCTGCTCAACCACTGTGCAGGATCCTACATAATGTATTCCTCAGCTGGGGAAGAGGGAGGGGTGAGAATACCAGTCAGTCACTCATCACTTACCTGGTTAGCTGTGGTCCAGAATTGGCCTACTGAGCCCTAGAATGCAAAGTGATCGAAGCTTTTCCTTGTAAGTGAAACGTTAAAAACAAAACCCCCTTCTTTTTAGGATGTTCTGCACCAAAATGTGCCCCTGCAAGAAATCTGTTTTACCAAAGGGAAATGCAGCAGCAATGGATGCTGATGCTTTGTTCAGGTGTGATTTCCCTCAACGACACCCAAGATGGGCACAGTTCTGGGCTGGTGACTGGTACTCTGTGCACGGGAATGTCATGGCTTTGAAATCTCCTGCTTTGTATCTTCCAGGGAAGCTGAAAACATGGAGGGAAAGTCCATACGCAGAGGAAAGAGAGGTTCTTCAGTTTCCCAGTCAGTCTCTATGTGCTTCTGGAGGACATTCAAATAATCTTTAAAGCTGTGATATTCCTGTAACAGTATTACATGTCCCAGGCAGAGGTGTCTCTTAGGCTATCACTTTTGCCAGTGCCGCTGTACCCTTCACAGTTAAGACCAGTGACCACTAGTGGGTTTTCAAAGCAAAATGAAGGTCTGATTGTAGCTCTGATGAGGTGACATGAGCATAGCATAGGACAGAGGTCTGAGCTCGGTGACGGCTACTGTTTAGCTAGCAAAGCTGAGGTGCAGCTATCTCAGGCCATTTGCAGCTGGGGCGGTGTTTGGTGGCAGCTTCACAACCAACATAGACGCCAAGGGAGGTCACTGCCATATCCTTCTTTCCCAAAGGCTGCTTCCTTCTCGTCCTTCCCTTTTTCCCTACTTTCTCCCATGTTTGGTGGCACCACTTCCTCTCCTGTTTATCTTCTCCGCTAGCTCAAGCGGCAGAGGCCTGCAGTTCTGGTGGAGGAAATGCCAAGGTAATGATTTAGCCTGTAAAACCAGAACTCTTTACACTGCAAGCGCTATCTACAAAAACCCCATTTCTGAGTCATTGCAGACTGTCTCTGGCGGTCTGGGAGGTTAAAGCAAAGGAGTGTCTCTGGGTGCGAGGAGTCAGAGGTTGCTGACTGGGTAACTGTCTCAGCTGTATTGCTGAGCACATACGTAAATAGGTGACACATGGTGAAAGGCAGATGTTGATGGTTCCCCCCCGCTCTCTGCTTTTGCTCTTTGCGGTCCTTCCCCTGTGTACGTGCATGCATTGTGCACCCGTGTGTGAAACAACCAAAGCGCTGAACGTGTGAATGCATGATGCACCTGCATTGCACTGCAGGATACCTGTACTGATCGTATGTTGCCCTCTGTGGCAGCAGGGACTGTTTCTAAAGCTGAAAGCCTGCAACCAGCGTCATGGAGTTGTGGCTCCAGCCCCTCGCTGGACAAGGCCCCTTTATCATCAGGGGCTTGTTCCCAGGGAAGGACATTGGCTTCTCCCTTCTCAAGGCCTCACAGTGCAGCAAGCTCTGGTCCCCAGACCTCACTGATCCTCTTCTGAAAGCACGCTTGTCCTGAGGAATAGGGTGAGAAGCCATGCTGGCACAGCAGGCAGCTGGCAGCAAGGGGGCATCGTGTTCCCAGTGTGCTACATTTTCCTTGATGTTATATTAATATACAATGGAGTATTATAGATGTTCCTTCTACATCTTAACCACAGTTAGGCAACTTGTGTTATTAATGCCAAGTGTAATAGAAATGTTTTCTAATCTTCACTGAGTTTCTGGTTGTCCCTGCCATCTTACGTTTCACTGCCTTTTTTTTTCCTTCCAGCACTTCTCTCTATCATGATTCTTGTGTGTCTTACAGACACTGTCCCTTTCTAGGACTTTCTTTAGTTGGTAGCAGTGTACATTTTGAATTTTTGCTCTTCCTTTATTAACATCTTTGTTTATTTACAGAGGAACAGTGAGGGAGTGCTTGGGGAGGATCTTTACTTCTTCCTTTTGCTTTAATGTTCTATCATCTCATATCACCTCTTCCTTTCTGCACTGTGGAAACCTGTGTGAAACTCTGGACTGATGACAGCACCATCTGGCTCATGATTATCCTGTCCTGTGTCCTTTGTCTTTGGTCCCTTGCAAAGCAGAATGACCTAAGGCTTGCAGATTAGTGGATGTGTAGCACCCTCAAATGCAGCAGGTGAATCCATGCCACACAGAGTTTATTACCCTAAAATCCAAACCAGTGCTGTGCCTACACTTGCTTCTGCCAAAAACACCAAAGAAGAAAGTTAGAGAAATAGAAAGGGGACATGGGTAAAGTGTGGGGTGTCCACATCTTTGTGGGGAGTGATGAGAGGGGGAGATTTGAAAAAAAATACTGTGATGAAAAATGGCTTATAAAAATTCTGTGTCTGGTTAGAGACCCCAAATTGTCAAGATTTTAGTCTTTCCTTTACCGTTTTCTTCTCTAGTTCACAATTTGAAGGGGGGTTCAAATATTTCCAGAAGATCATAAAATCTGAATACATTTTTACTGAACTTTTTATGGGAAATCTTTCTGATAATATTTTCTTTTCATTGCTACTAGCTACAGAAACTCTATCCATACAATAATAACAGCGTGTGCCAGCATAGGACTGTGCCCTTACCTCATGCGAGTTCCCAAGGCACTTTTCAGACCATATATAGGGATCATTCCCTTACCTCTTGGGCAGGAGGCAGGGTGCCACTTCTCAGTGCCAGCTCTGCAGGCCTGCAGTGGGGAGGTGAAGAGGCATTTTTCCTACTGAATGACAGTGGAAATTCTTACGCAGGCAGAAATGTGGTTACCTCAGCCATAATTTATAGGGACACCCAGGACTCCCTCTCGAAAAAGAAATGTGCTAGAGAGTGTTTAATACCCAGAAGTGCTCAGGGCATCTGTATAATACATTGACTATAGGACAACAGTCTTTCCCTTCCCTGAGAAGTCATCAGGGATTGATTGTATAGTAGCAATAAGCGTACTGGGAGGCAGTAGAAAGATCAAAGGACAGTAAGTATTACAGCTGTTTCCCAAGGTATTTTATTCACAGGGTCAGCATATCTGATCCCCTGCTTGATGGAGCTGATGATCACATAAAATGCTGCTTCATAGGTCAGTGGGACCAAGATGCTGGAGGTAACTTTGATATTAGTCTTTCTTTCTAACCATCTGTCTGTCATCATCAATAAAATTCCCAATGAATTTCCATCCAGGTTCTTGCTTGATTTCTGTCCAAAATTGATTGTTTGAAATGTTAAAGTGATTCTCCAGCCATTCCTGAAGCCAGATTTGGGGGCAAAATAATACCAAATAATAACAAAAAAAAGTTTAACGTTTTTTTCTGTAAGAAAGAAGCTGGTGAGAAAGAAGGGACTGCCTGAGACTGTCCAGAGCCAGCCAGCACTGCTTTAATTTCTGTCTGAATAGAAAAATGGGCCCTGAGTCAGAGACCTCATGTGAGCCCTGGGAGACATCAGCAGCCTGTGTGGGGTGACAAGCACTGGTGGGTGCCTGGATCCTGGGCCTGGAGGGGGAGAACTGAGGCAGTAGGTGAGAATAGAGAAGAAAGAAAGAACGTCTGAGAAGCAAACAGGTATGTAAAGGGTTTGTTCAGCTCAGCCTCTGCCTGTTTCTTTTTTCACTTCTTGTTATTTCATCACAAAGACCAATGACCACTCCTTCCCTCTTCAGCTGTGATACTCTACCTTATCATGGTTTGTTCCTTGCCCAGCAAGCATTGGTAAGGCAAAATATCTTCAGGGAAGAGGGGGCTATTTTAATGCGTACTTTTTGTGAGGGTCATTTATCAAAAGGGCTGCCCCTTTGGACAAAAAGCTTCCTGAGGAAGCGGGTAATACTCCATCTGATGTGGAGTGCCACATATTAAGAGAAACAATTCCCATGTCACCTTCACTGCAGTCAAATATTTAAATTACCTCTACTAATCCTGATTTAACAGTGTTTGGTTTAAACTGACTATAATTTCCCAGCATTATGTAGCAGCACAGAGCACTAGGCAGACCCTGAAAAACTGGTGAGCAGACCGACTGCCTGAGTGTCAGTGCCAAATGATCTAGGTGGAAGTAAGGCATTGCAGCCCTTTGTGTTCCCTTCCAGAATCCACTGTTGGGTGGGCGATCTTCCAAAAAGAGAAGTATAATTATAACTGATTACATGTCCTTTAGAAGTCCATGGAGCTGACAGCCCTGCTCCATCATCAATACCAACTGAGGTGCTGCGGGGAGATGTTTCCTAGAAAGGGCTGAGCGTGCCTCAGTGAGAAGATGGTTTTTGTGGGGTAAGAAAGCATTAAGCAGTGAACTGAGGACAGGGCAGGGAGAAGCAGCATGTAAAAGGTTTCTGTTGTCTGTTTAGGTCAGTAAAATAGCTTTGTGTTTGGAAGATAAGCCAAGCCCCAAGGAAAAGGAGCTGATCCAGGCTCCGTGGGTGGTGTCAGCCCTTCCCCAGTTGCAGAGACGGGCCAATGCTGTACAATGGAGTGCATTTTTGTGTGTGTTTGCACTGCTTCAAAATGCTTTTCCTCTAAACCTTGACATATGCTCTGCCCGAAGGGATTAGTGTTGTTTGCACTGGATTGGTCAGCTCAAAAGAGAAAGCTGACCACGAGTGAGTGTGTGGGTAAGATTCGGTGGTGTGAACGGGTTCACAACACTGGCCTTGCCGTGCACAACAGGCAAAGTGAGGTGGTGAATCTGGAACAGTTGGTGGCTGTAACTGTGGGTTTGGTGGAAGAACATTTGGGGTTGTGTGTAGTCATGGATGCTGGGCTGTGTAACTATTTCCTCATCAGTAAATGATGTTCCAGGTAAGGGGAGTTTTAGGAAGGAGAAGCACCCACTGAGTACACATGGAACAACACAGGCCCTTGTGTGTTGCATTTATTTGCTGGCAGCCTAATTCCACAGAAATTACATGCGTTAACAGCAGGCTGCCCATATGTGTGTTGCCTGTATGAATGTCCCAGAGAGGGCTCTGTACCAGGTGGGGGCACCAGGATGCTTTAGAGATAACACCATCCCGTTGGACACCACAGCTACTGTACAGAAACTTGGTTGATTGAAAGGAGCCATTAAATGGAGAAACACGTTTCAAAGTGCTTCACGTTTTCTCCCATGATGACTCAAGTTTTCTGCTTATAGTATGATGAATAGCAGCTTGTGAATTTGCCAGCCCTGGTGTAATGCATCCTTGGATGAATGTTATGGGGGTTTCTTTTGTGTGTGTGTGTGTATTTTTTCACTGCAGTTGGCAGGGTGGTAACTAGTTACTTCAAGTCAGTAGACTCAATGGTAAGCAGCCTGAATTTCTCCCTGCTCTCTTAAAGTGGTCTTGGGTACCTGTGTGAAACTGCACTTTCAAAATGCCTACTGCTGTATGCTTCTCTGTGACAGCAACTTCTGCTGTTAGAAACTTTTATAGTGTGTGTACTACAGCTACATAACTTAAGCAAAAAGATCATGAGCAGTTTCTTTCATCCTCCATAGCCAGGAGATGATGGTGATCAGCAGTTCTATGAAAAAGATGGGTTGGACCCTTGAGTCCTTTTGCTGCGGGCTGTAGACTTGCCAGCCCAGTTACTTTCTGGAAATCACTTAGTGTTTTTCTTGGCAGTTTAGTGACCTAGTCAGTTCTAGACATCTGGCTGCTGTATATTACCAGATCAGTTTGTGCACCTATGATAGCCTAGCATACTTAGGTTTGAAAAGTGGCTGCTGCACATTCATAAAGATCACAGCATGGACCCATTTGGCTTGCTGTGTGTGAACAGGCTGTTTCTGCATGCTGGTATCTGACCTCCTTGATGCTGACAGGCCTGAATTGTTAGTACTGTGTGTCAAGACTGGTTTTGGACCACGCACAGTATTCAGAGTTCCAGCTGATGGAGCAGGGATAAAAGATACTGCATCAGCACAGGTCACTGGATGATGCTCAACCAACACTATGTGCTTTTGTCATTCAGCTCCAGCTTTGTTCTTAGGTGAAAGGTGATCCAGACCTTGCTTGTCGTCCATGTACGCTAAACGAAAATTGTCCTTCATAAGAATGTCAGATGTATTTCCTAATGAGAACTTGCAGGACAGGATAAACACACTGATTTTGCATCTACATGACAAGGTCAAGAGATATCAATCTTTTTAATGTCAATACTGCTCAAGTTCAAAAGCAAATACTAGTCCCCAGAGTGTGATGTGTTGCCTTTTTAAAGCTGTGAGTTAGTATTTCCATCCATTGTGTCAAAAACCTGTTGTATTGTGGGGACAAAAAACACAAACCATTGTGCTCAGAAGGAAGAACAATACTTGAACCAAGACATGGCTTTTTTTTTCTTCTATCCTTAAGAAAGCCAAACCCACCATCTAGAACACATTTAAGAAATCCAGCTGAATAGAGAGCAATAGTGGGTGTTCACATTGTGTTCTGTCTCTTTAAATGCCTAGTAGCCTTTGTAGTATTATTTTAGGTCATGTCGCTGGGGAAAAGCTGGCATACAAGTAAGGAGGACCCAGCGCGTAGTCTTACGTGGTGCAATCACGAGTCCCCCTGCAGTCCTGTTTTATGGAGTTGGCAAAGAAATACGCTCTCTATGAGTACCAGTGCTGCTGTGGGAATTTCTCTCATGTTTTATATTCCCCAAATGCACTTTTGGCACCTCTGGCAACTACAGAGTTGAAGGCATAAAGGCACCTCATTTGGGGCCTAATCCAAACCCCATGGATGTCACTGAGAGTTTGTGCCAGCAATGGGACTTGGTTGAGTTTAGTTATGAGTCTTTATCTTTTCTCCGTATGTATGGATAACTATGATTTAACTACTAGTGAGTACGGGTGAGTCCCACTACCTGCCTCTTCTCTGAGGGGTGGCTGCAGGGTTCAAAGCAGTGAGTTTTACCTCTCCTCTCCCATAAAAACCCATCCTTTGTTTTTCTCTGCATCTATTAGCCAAAAAGACACTATCTAAAGGGAAAACACATTCCATTATTGTAGTTTTGCTCCTTGGAATGTTATGACACATGGCTCAGATATCGGCTTTGTTAACTGTCAACAAATTAGTGTCTTTTCTCTCCCAGCACGTGCACTCGTGGGTCCTCTTGGCTCCTGCCATTCTAGAGAACAGCATGAAGGCTGCAGTCCAGGGAACAGTCCCTTTCCTGACCTTCTGCCTGCAAATTCACTTTATTGGCAACTGAGTGGCAGGACAGCATCCTCAGGGCAAGGAAAGCTTCCTCCCCTTCATGCAACATCAAAAGATGAGGGCTGGCACTAAGTTTATTCACTGTTGCCAGGAGACCTTGAGGTGAAAAATACTGGGCCTAGTACTGAACCAGCTTGGTTATGTCTCCCATCCAGTTTTATTTTATATGCTTTATGAAAGCAGATGAAGCTCTTGAACAATATCACTTGGATAGTACTTGCAATAAAAAGCCTATCTGGAAAGCCTGACCCAGCAGCGCTATACTTCATGCTGAGAAACTGGTGTGAATGGGGGAAACCACAGCCTACAAAGGCAGGAGAAGGCAAAAACCCAGAAGCTTATGCCTGTTATCTCTTATCTCTGTTCAGTTAGAGAACTAGAGTGGAGAGAAAGTCTGAGAGTTTTCTGCACCATCATCCCACAGCCTTAAGCTTGACAAGGCTCTGAGCCTGTTTTGCTTCAGCAGATTAGCTGCAGGACCATGCTTTGCTCCCTCAGTGACCCTCAAGGTCCCTTTGGAAACCTGATACTATCCCAGGCTGAACAGTTGTGCTGGAAAGGCTAAAGGTGGCTGTGCTGTCTGCCCTGCAGCTCGCAGCAAGAGCTGGGTCTCCAGTACAATCAGTAAATACTCATGGAAGTAGTCCTGCTCTCAGGATTTACATCAGTGTGAGAGATACCAGGATCTGGGTCCCTGTGATATGGGGATTATAAACTGGTTATTTCAATCAGGCGATTAGAATTGAGATAAACAGCCAGTGAGTAAGCCAAGGTATGTCCCCCAAACACAGTGAGTCAGACACACCATTTAAGGAAATGAGAGGGGAATATCTTCATTCCAGCCCAAGGCTTTTCCCCAAAGTGTTCCAGCCCTCATCTTGAGACACTGGCAGGAGGAAGCTTAGTCTTCTTCACTGCCTTTTGTCTGCAATATCATGATGCCTTTGCTGTACCATAGTCTGCCAGGCAGCGTGTTACAGTTATGATGTGCTAACGTGGTTTCCTTAAGTAGCTCCTATGTGCCCAAGGTCAATAAATATTCACACTGTCCATGGAAGCCCTACTTTCTGCTTTCTGCTGAAGAGAGTAAGCAACTGAATTGGACTTTTAGAGGAACCCTCTGACTTTTCTCTCTTAGAGATCTAAATTTAAGAAATAAATATATCATATCTGATTTTTTGTGGCCCCCAAGCAATCAAGCTGACTGTGACAGTACAACAAAATGAGCAAAGGGGAACTGGGCATGCTAACCGGTCAGCTCTGCTTTCATGTCTCCCCTTGCTCTGATTATGCATCCTGACTTTCCTCCTCTTGTTTGCTGTTTTGAGAGACAAAAAGTAAATTCAGGGTGAATTTAGGCATAGAGAAAATGAATTCTTTGCATTTTAATGCCAGTCTTGTCTTTCAATGCATGGAAATTGAGGCCTGGTCTCCTGCGAAGTCAGTTTACACTAAAGTCAAAGCCTTGCAAATATTCAATTAGGAGACCAGTCAAGTATGTGGGATTAAGCTGTTTATATAAGTGCTTGCAGAACCAGAGTATGAGTTCACAGGCAGGCATGGGAGCTTTGGTTTCCCAGCTGATCCATAAAAAGGGTCAAACACAGTATACTGATAAATGTAGAATACTGACCAAAAGCCAGCTAGCCTCAATCCAGTCCTAACTGGAGCTTTCAGTACCAATTCCCTGTTGTTTATCAAGGATAAGTTGGAGGCTGATGAGGTTGCAGGATGTATCATTCAGAAACAAATTCAGCCTCTTCTCTGGGCACCACTGCATGGCTTTATATACATATATAGACATTTGGGAGCATAAAAGCAGATTCCACTTTAAGTAAACCAAGAGCTCCCACTGACCGCCAAGAAGCAGCTCTGGTGTGAGCTGTGGGAACAGCTGTGGGAACAGTGGAAGAGGCCCCATGGAGTAAGGTCTGAAAGTATGGGGTAACCACTCCCTGGAGTTTTCTGCATTCGCTCCTCTTTGTTTCTGTTTCTGGTACCAAACTCCTGAGAGAAGATAGAGAAAGCACCTAGTTTTCAAACCAAGAGATGATGGAGGAGAAAATTAACTCCTCCTATGGAGAGAAGCAAATGCTTTCTCAACTCCAGCTTGAATTTTGGTGAGCCATGGTAGGACTGACGGAGAGTGCAATGGAAGATAAAACTAGGCAAGGGAGTAAAAGGTGAAAGAGGAGCATTTCACTCATTTATGTTTCTACAGTGGAATTTTGGGGTAGTGTTATTTTTGCATGAAATTTCTACAGTCTTTAGGGAAGTAGAGAAAAGCAAGGACTCCAACGTTCTGAAAGTGTTTGGTGCCTGGTTCCCTGCTTTCTGTGATTGTCAGGACAAGGGGAGATGAAGCTGTCAGTGAGCAAACAGGACTTAATCCAACCCCAGTGTGCAGAAGGAAGAGCGACTGTTTTATGCTTGTTTTTTTCCCTGTGGGCAGCTGACATGAGCCAATTGGGAAGTCCCTTATGTCCTTGTGTTTTTTAGGGTAGTTTCTTTAGAAAACTTGTGGTTATGCTGTTGAGAGTATGCAGTTGGTGTCTTCTGAGTTGAAAGGTGCTGTGTCCGTGCAGTATGTTGCTTTTTTTGCTCAAGTCTTTTTTTTAAGCACTGGTATCTATACTGGAGTTACTAATAGGCTGAATTGTCCAAGCAGGGCACATTGCATACTATCTTCCTGTTGCTACAGCATATACAGCTATGTTACAGCTCCCACAGCCTGTTTTTCACTAAGTGCATCAGTGAACAATGTTTAAAAAAGGTTTAAAAAGAGAAAAGTACTGGCAACAAAGAGATGACTTATCATTTGCAACTTTAAACAGGAGCCTGCAGCTATACGAATCTGGAAATAATATAAATTTAACCCACAGGACTGTTGCATTGGTTTTAGAAGAGCTTACTTTAAAGCTGGTATGTGGGCTCACTAAGAGACCGAGTGGTTGGCAAGGATGATAACGATTTATGGAATGTGTCTTTGGAATGGATTAAAGCAAAAAACATGTTGCTTCTTACCAGCTTTGAGCTAGGAATATAGCTCTAAGGGGTGAGTGTTAAATTTTAAGCATCCAGTATGTAAAGCTTTTAAAGAATAAACTTTTTTCTTTCCTTGCCCTGGTGCTTGGGATCAAATTCAGTCCAGACCGGATAGACTAAAAATCATTCCCATCTGACATCCAGGAAAAGGTCAGGAGTTAAAGGAGTACTGGCGGTGGTGAAGCAGTTCCCAGCTTGCGTAAGTACTATTTGTGAACTGCCCAAGATAACAGTCAGCATTTTAGCTCTAAATGTCCCAAACCTCATATAACCATGCCTCTTCATTTTCTCCCTCTAAGATGATTTTTAAAACTGCTTTGCACTAAGTAAAAGCACAATTTAAACTGAAGCCTGACAACTCATTTAAAATGCTAAATCCCTGTGATTTGGTTGGGAAATCTTTAATTTCCTACTTTCATTGTCCCTGTAATGACTTTCAATGCCTTAGGTACTCATGGTCCAGCCCCTCGCTGTGTTGTCCTCTTTCTGTGGCATCCCCATTTTCCTCTAAAACAGATTCCCTGTTAGTAATGAAAACAACTCCCAGTTTTCCCACTGTGCATGTGAGTGGATGTGGTGTTGCATCTGTGTGTGTTTGCAGAAAGCACTAAGACAGGACTTGCTGCCAAACTCAAATTTCTACCCACTATGAAGGAGGAGAGAGTCATGGTGCAGTTCTCAGCTCTAGCATTTTTACTAACTGCCCAAGCGCTGCCTCTCCTTGGGAAGGGAGTTTCCCCACTCTGGAGAGGTGTGTGGAGGGAGAAGTCACCCCCCAGCAGTAGAGCTCATCCCATGAGAGGCTTCAGGCATCAGATGGATGCTGTAGTTTGGGTTTCGTGCAAATGGTGGAGCTTTTCCCCAACAGTGTGTGTTGCAATGGACTGTGCTCATCAGTTGTGTCATTCTTAAGTGCAGGGGTAGATCCAGAAAGTTGCAAAGCAGAACTGTGCTCTGTGTTAGCGTCAAGCCAGCTGCCACTAGCAATGCAACAGTCATAGTTATTGGGCATCTCACAGTACTGGGAGTCCACAATATGTGCAAAACTGCAGCCACTTGCACAATGTGAGGGCAGATGCTTTTGCAAACAGGTCTAAAGACAAAAGCTGTTAGAAATAACACCCAAGAGGGACAGCGTCTCTTCTCCTGTAAGCATGTCTGCTGTACCATAGTCATCTGCTCTTTCTCCATGTGCTTCTTTGGCTGACCAAAAGAAGACCTGACTTTCGGTGGCACTGCAGTATGATGTGAAGGTGTGTTGTTATCTGCTACTTGTCGGTTTTTGTGCAAGTCTTGGTGACTCCAGGGGTGAAATCACAGGTAGGAGTCTGACTCTTAGGTGCAGAGCTGAGGACTCTGGATGTGGAAGAGCACCTCAGTGGATTTTAGAAGGCTTCTACAGACTGTGGCTGTTTCTTAATAGGATCCTTCCCTTAAGAGACTTGTGTCTCTCTGACCATTTATGGAACCCAGAACCTAGTCCTGTAGTGTGAAAACACAAGACAGGATGGGCTCAGTTTAGGAGTGATCTATGTTAAAGCCTTCCTCCACAATTTGCACCAAATGGCAAGACTGTCTTTGTGGTTTCATTTTGAAGTCCTTGATTTCTTACTATAGAAACTGACTGTGATGGGATTTGTGTATAACTTACTTTTCAGTGTTTAGGAGATATTCTGATGATCTTGCTTTGACAATGGATGTGTACATCAGTGTTATAAAAGCACGATATCTCATTCTCATTGTGTGGCTCTGAGAAAGAATAACATGGCTAAAATATGGAGGTGAGCACTGCTTTCTTCTTTAAAGTGAAAAATCCTAAAGCTACGTCTTCATTGTTTAGAATAATCTGCTTCCAATTGAATGGCTTTATATTGAATGCTCACCTTTTCTTCACCATAGTAGTTACACTGATTAAATTCCAGAAAAGGTAATAACAGGTGCTTCTTGTGAGGGCCCTAATAGGCTGTAATGTCCTTAAACAGCTTCACCTGAAGCTTCCATCCACACTCGGGTTCAAAAGCCCATTTAAGCTCAGTCCCGAACCACTAGTTGTTCTTTAGGCTATGTTGTAGGGGTGCTGGTCTTTAGCCTTACAGTTGATGCTGCCTCCTGAATAGATATCAGACCTGTGCTGTTGGTAGCTCTCTCATGGCTGGGACTCTCCAACGTGCCTTTTACATCTCTAGTCTTCTGTTTGACTGCTCCAGAGCAGCCTCCCTGGATGGACCCTGGGTTTGGTTTGCTGTCTGCTGAGCATGGAGCTGTTGGTGGACCCTGTTACCAGCACCCTGTAAGTTGATTCTGCTGCATTGCCTTTAGTTTGCTTGCACCTGGGAAATTTTGTGCTAAGCTGCATGACTTGACTCCTCTATGCTTTGCTAAGGTGAGGTGTGAATGCATAGGAACTAACAGAGTTAAAAATATGAATTTGAAATTAATCTGGCAATGATAGAATTAATAAACCTGGTTTTATTTTTTATCACCTATGGTTTTATGGTTATGGTGTTTTGAAGGTATTTTCCAGTTCCTTTTCCCATGTCAAATGTGTGCACAGTTGTCCTTGTGCATCCCATAGTTAAGGGCTGAGTGAAAGAAACTAATGTAATATGGCTGGTTTTAAGTTGCGTATATACTGCTCAGTTACCTGAAAGGTCAAACAGCACAGGTAACCTCTGAACTGCAGTTGCAGCTTTGCTTTCAGCGCAGGTGCCAATTTGCATCCCTTGTCCTTATGATTTGCTAAATTTCTTTGTCTTTTCACAAATCCTGAAAGAATTTAATAGCTTTTGAGCAATTCTTTCAAATGAACTTAAAATTGGCTATTTGCAAAATTTATACTTTATTTCCCTGTGGGGAAGGAATGAAAGGAATAGTGGATGGGCAGAAGCCAGGCAGCCTGTTTCCACAGGTGATTATGATGAAAGGGTATCCTTTTTGTGAGAAAAGCATCGGTGTGACTTGATGTGAAAATTTCAGAAGCTTTTCTTTTGGGGAGTAAGGGGTGTGACTTTACTGAGTCTGGGCCAATACAGAGTTAACAGATATAGAGGAAGAAATAGAGTGAAGTAATAGAGTGAAGGGACCTGGTGAGACTGGTAAGTGAAAAGCAAGGCCTTGGCTCAAACCAGGATGAAATGAGAAAAAAAATTGAATTTGTGAAAGGTTACTGTGGGCAAAGCTATCACAAGGGGCATAGGCTGGGAATATGCCTGTGCTGTCATTTCTACCCTTCCTTGAGGTGCTGAACCCCCTGCATGTGTAAGATGCTGTGTGTGCATGCTGGGGGGCTGGGTTTTCTGGGCAAGAGGTAGCCTTTGAAGGTTTGATGCTCATACCCAGCAGTAACAGGACTTCTCATAATGAAGGCTGCCCTACAGCCAGGAGTAATTCCTCAGTGTCTGCCCGGAAGAAGTTTTCACAAAGCAAAACAAACTCAGTTGTAGAGCAGAGATGATGTTCCTGCTAAAAGTGGTATGATATCCTGGTTAAAAAACTTGTAATAAAGCCTGGAATGATTAGGGAGTGGAGTATAGAAATAGCCTGGGCAAAGAACTTTGCATCTTCCTGAGGAATTGTTTTACTGGGGAAGTGGACTTTGCTCAAGGGCCTAAAATACTCTTGGTCTCCTTTGGTACTGGAAATTGTGCAAAAATGTGGTATACTATGGCAGGAAGAGACTGTGTTTGGAGGTGCTCAGTGTCTGTGGCGTGCTTAGCTGCAAAAGACCAACTTTGGAGACTGCATCAAGGAGGGTAATAGCTTTGAAAGATCTGGTCAGAATCGGTAATGCTGAAAACATAAGGGTTTAGAGATGGTTGTACAAGACCAGAGCAAACAATGCTTCTGTCAGAGGCTGAAAACAGCTCTGTCTGAATTGTGGAGGTTCACTGGATATAGTCAGCCACCTCACTTGGAGGTCCAGCAGAGAGGAAGGTTGCACAGACATTGCTGGATATTTGTACCACTGAATGATGAAATGAGTAAGTTCTTAGCTTCTAAAGATACTAATGGGTATTTCATGTTGCCTGGGACTACTGATGCTTGTCAGATGCTCTGTCCAGAATTCTTGATGTCTGAGCCTTTGCTTGCTGTGTGAAGACTGCATTTTGAGGTGTTTATCTGACTAAATGTCTACAAATTTGGGTAAAAAAAATATTACATCTGGTATTTAAATTGCCTTTATAAGCAATATTTTGAGATAGTGGCGAAGTGAGCTTCCAAACACTGTCAATAAGATGTATCTTTGCAAAATCTGTTCTACTTTGAATGAGCCTTATTGGCTCTACACATCCTGAGTAGTGATACCTCTTCAAGGACCACTCAACCTTGCACATGGACAGGTCTCATTAACTGTTAATGTGAGTCTTGGCATGAGAGGTCCACAAAGTCCTAGAGGAAGTGTCAGAGAAGGAACTGCTGATCAGCTCCTAAAGGAGATAGGTTCTGCTGAGCCTAGGATTGGGATCTGGTATAGCAGCTACAGGCAGGACTGTAGTTTGCTTTTGGTCAAAGCAAATCTGCCTTTTGGTTTATTTATGCATAGAAGCAGGCCTTCCTGATCTGCTTAACTCCTTTCTGCCTTTGATCAGTCTTTTAAGAAAGATCACCTAACTAAAGAGGAGGTTTACTTGCTTCTTCTCTTACCAGCAGCTTCTTCTGTCCCATGGTTGCAATCTCCTTTCTTCTGACAACTCCATACACCTTAATGCTGCTCCCAGGCATGTACACATAATGAAGAGCTGCAGACTGGTGCCATCACAGCATTTAATGCACTTCAGAATTGTTATTAATAGCAAAAAATAATCTGGGTACAGTGATGAGACTGCTCTAGGGCTAGACTGGAATGGTAGAAGGAAGATTGATTGCTGGAGGTGAGGCAGTCAACTTGCAGAAATGATCATGACTTTTGGTATGGTCACAAGATTGTTAGACAGAAAAAAAGGGAAATGTTTGGGTTTAAGTTCTTGAATTCTTCCAATGAGACTTGTGTTGGAAGGGCTTTAGCCCTCTAAGAGTTCAGCAAGATGAATAGTTTTAAGTACCTGAAAAAATATTGGATGTAGGGTTGTTGAAAAGAAAGGCACTCTTAAGGAGCAAACACCTTGCCTGCATCAAAAGGCAGATGGGGCTGAAGATGGTAGAAGGCATTCATGATACCTGGAGTGTTACTGTCCAGGTGCACCCTACACGTTTTGTGTGAGTGGTCCTGGACTCATTAGAGATGCAGACTATTGCAGAGGAGTTGCAGAAGTCGCCCTGGATGTGGAGTCAGTGTGAGTTTATCTTTGTGGCCTTGTTTAGGCAGCATTTGAAAAGGGCAATGTAGGAAGGCTGAGCTAGTTAATGTGAAGATATGGGTTCAAGAGCCCCTCTGTCCTTGTACTTTTCCTTCTGTGACTTTACTGCTCTTATGACCCCTGGTAAACCCTCTGGAAAAGAACCTGAAGCTAATTAAGAGGGTCATTTTTGTGGCATTGGCTAAATGGGAAATGGAATTGCTTTCCATTTGCACAAACAGAGGTCTGGCAGCAGCTGCAGCTCACTGTGCCTTGCTGGAAAACAAAAGGGACAGGGGTTGAAATATGTTTCACAAGAAATGCATTTGGTTAAAATGAGGGTTTATAGATCTGTGTGCCTAGATAAGAAATATGTGCCCTAATACTGTTCTGTTCTACCCCTTAGTTCTGAGGGAGGTCTTCAGACACCTGATCCAGGGCTGAATTTTCAAGCTGTGTAAGGTCATGTAACATTCAGTGCCCTGATTCCCTGCCTCTCCTATTGCTACAGAAGTAGCAATATGAAATTAAATTGATTAGTTGCCATCATTACATCAGGAAGGGGATACTTGTATTGCCTTTTGTGTTATAATGAAATTATGGGCATTCTGGTTTATTTTGGCAATTACTTGGTCTTGAATCAATAGTGTAATTTTAAATGAAGGTAATTGGATCTTTTATACTATATATAGCTGATTTTGCAGTAGAGTGCTTACCTGTAAAGGAGATTCCATTGTGCACTGAAGGTGATTTATAACTGCATGGTAGACTTAATTAAATTGTATCATTGCTGGATTTCTGGGTTGAAAATCCAAATCTAGATCTGAGCTCAGTTCTGCTGCCCAGGCTGAAAAGTAGAAAGGGTAGGTGTGACAGTGAGCTTATCCAATATTGACAACAATGAACATTCCAGTGCCATGAGTCAGGCTCCTCCCAAATTCTGTACTTGGCTTAAGTTAATGAGACTCCAAAAAATATAGTTATCCCTTTTTTTTCTGTTCATTTGTGAACCTTTAGGGCTATGCTCAGGTTATATTTTCATTCTTCTCCCCTGCAATAGTAAGGCTGTAGTTTCCAAGGAAGCCTGTAATCCTCACATGAGCTTTTGTCTCCAGGTGCTCTCAAAATATTGCCAATTATTGAAAAACTTGAAATAAAACATTATTAGGCCTCCTGACTTCAAGCTAGAACAATGGACCTGTTAAAATATTTATAGTTGATGTTAGGGTAGCCCGTGGGAGTTGAGTTTGAGAGTTTCATTTGGATTCTTTTATTTCATACATATACTTATGTTCTTACTGAGCAAGCAGTGGTTGATACAGAGGTGGGAGATAGGGTTAGGTCTGATACCTCTGCATAATATTGTCATGTTTTTAAGCTGTGCTTTTGGACAATAAAGGACATTTAATTTCTTTGTTTAGCACAGTGTGCACCTGATGGTCTGGTGAATATTTCCCTAGTGCTTGGTCCTAGCAGTCTTGATGCCATGGTGCTTTCTGCCCTCCTCAGTTTTCCACTCTCACTGTCCTGTCCTGTGGTACCTGAAAGCTCTGACAGTTCCCTATTGCTCAGTTTCCTGTGGAGATGCGAGGTGCTGATTTAAAGTGAGAATATGAGTCTCAGATGGCCAGGGTGCTTGCCCAGAGCATACAGTAAGATGTTTTCAATAGCAGGAGCAAATTGCTGGAATCCTGACTTCCAATGCTCATTTACACTGGGAAAGTTCTTGAATCAGTTGTAAAAGTACTATAGAAGTTGTTGAAGGCTTCCCTAAACTGCTTTCATTTTTAGTATGACTTTTACTCCAAGCACACACAGATGTAACTGATTCTACTCAAGAATTAGCCAAAATTAAGCAAAGTCTAATCAGATAATAAATAGTTCTACCTGAACCAATTCTAACTTCTGTGAAACCATACTTCAAAAACAGTGTTTCCTGTTTCTCCTGCTCTAACCACAAGAGCGAATGTGTCCTCACAGGCGAGGACTCTGCTGTTTTCAGTTTATCGGTAGAGTGCATTCAGAGTCTGGAGTGTTTTTATTTATGTGTGTGTTTTGTTGCAGAGTATTTTGTTAATTCTTCAGTCTCTCTTTCTTCTCAAACTAGACAAATCCATGTAATCAGTCTTAGATCCAGTGTTCTGCTTACCTGCTGTTGCCCAAACCCATAGACTCTTTGCCCTCAAGCTTTTTTGTCTATTGGCAGCTGCTCTCATTCCAATTACAAAATATCCTTGGAAATTCAATACCTCATTTTTCTATTATTTAAATTATGGCTCACATTGTAGTTCACTGAATTGAATTAAAGCATTTCCTTACACACATGGTGTCCATGTGGACAGGGAATAAGAACTTTTCATCTTAAAACTAGGCATATGTAATAATTACAACACAAAAGATCATTCTTATTACATCTTTCAGGTAAGATGAATGTTTGTATTGCCTGGAGGAAGACATAATCTGTATGAGCTGGCTTTAAATCCTTAGGTATCAGAGGGAATAATCTGTTTTAAATAACAAATGATCATATTGTGGGTATATTGTGACCTAGTTTGAAAGTCCAGGAATAAAAAACCATGGGGCAAACTAAACGTTTGGGCTATTGTGAAGAAACACTGTGAAACCGCACTGAAACCTGGGACACAGGCATTTTCCTCTAGAACCAGTGGTGATGGTTGGATGGAGATCGCTACTGCTATACGTGTTGGTTTGGATGCATGTGTGACCTGTTTCAGTCCCTGTTTGCTCCCTGAGCAAGGGGAAGTAAGAAGAGAGGTCTGACATTATGGTGCTGAGGATGAAGAAGCTGCAAATATTTTGGTGGTGCTGGGAAGGGAAATTTAAGGGTGTGGGATACTAGCCATAAAGAGCTGGCCTTCGGTAATGCTTATGTGATGACTTGTTCTGTTTCTATTGGAGTATATGAGTTGTCATGGATCAGGCTAGTGGTCTGTCTATTCTGTAACACCTCTGTGAATGGGCAGCATCAGATACATCAAGAAAAGATTATAGCTGACAGTTGTGGAATTACTACTTAGAACTAAGCAGTGGCTGCTGTAAATCAATCCTTTCCCATCCTTGGATCAGCTTCTTTTTTATTGCTGCTGCCTTCAGGAATAGAAGATACTGTGCTTCCAGGGGTGTGGGAATATTTGGGATGGCTGAAGCTTCTCTTGTCCCAGACAGAGGTTGACCCTGTGACTCTCTCCAGGGTCGTCTGTTTGCCCACTAGTCAAGCCTTGAGTGTTTAACTTACTCTCCTTTGCTCCCTATTCCATGTGCTTTCTTAGAAAAACTACAAAGTAAATGCAAAACCAGCTACCACATAGTTAAGATAACACATGTAAACTTGCACCAAATTCACTGGGGGAAAGCTGCAGTAACACTTGATACACAGTCAAGCCTTCAAAGGACAGGAAACTTGAAAATTGTGAAATATGCAAATCCAACTCTGTTTGTGCCTTTCCTGAGCCACACAGTTGACATACTGGTTTTGGATGGTTTTGCAAAGCAGTTCTCTCAATCCCTTTCTTAACGCGATTCTATTTCACCCTGATTATACCACTATATGGAGCTGACCTAACAATTTAGCATTCTAGTAAGATGATTCACCCCAAATGTAAACAACTGCTTGTATTAACCCCCCCCCGTGGTTCACTAGGGTCTTCCCTTCCCTTGTTCATAGCTGCAGATGTGGATATGGAGGCTACTTGCTGCTTCTACTTTGAAAAATGGAGACTGGTTTGCATAATTTCGAGAGTAGTTTAAGCAGCTTCTCTTGGGCAGGTATTGCTAAATGAAAGAAAATACGTTCATATTTCAAATTCTCAGTAACTGTGTGCAATCCTGATGTACTGATGCTATGTTGGTCACACTCCTTGAATGCAGAGTAGTAAGAGGAGTATTCAGTCACTTCAGTCCCTGGAAAGGTGATGGAACAGCTCATTCTGGAGGCTGTCTCTAAGCACATGGAAGACAAGAAGGTGATCAGGAGTGGTCAGCATGGATTCACTAAAGGGAAATCATGCTTAACCAACCTGATTGTCTTCTCTGATGGGACAACTGGCTGGGTAGCTGAGGAGAGAACAGTGGATGTTGTCTACCTGGACTTCAACAAGGCTTTTGACACTGTCTCTTATGACATCCTCATAGGAAAGCTCAGGTTGTGTGGATTGAGAACTGGCTGAATGGCAGAGCTCAGTGTTGTGATCAGTGGCACGGGGTTTAGTTGAGGACCAGTAAGTACAAGTGTCCACCAGGGGTCAATACTGGGTCCAGTATTGTTTAACTTACGAATTACTTGGATGAAGGGATAGATTGCCTCCTCAAGTTTGCTGCAATACAAAACTGGGAGGAGTGGCTGATAGCCCAGAGTGCTGTGCTGTCATTCAAAAGGATCTAGACAGGCTGGAGAGATGGGCAGAGAAATTCAACAAAGGCAAGTGCAGGGTCCTGCACCTCGGGAGGAATAACCCCATGCAC
>WTXV02015170.1:2500-23007 GCA_009823435.2 Nymphicus hollandicus
AATCACTTGCATTAAAGTAATTAAGAGAATTTAAATAACATTAGATTTTAATTTTCAACTGTGGCTTGCTTTATACAAAAGGAGGGGTACCAGAATTATGCTTATCGTTTCAGCAGCAGAGGTATCTTTTTCTTGGGGAAAAAAGAGGAATCATTAACATCAATGGTTAAACATCTAGTTCACATTAATGAACTATGTATATTCAAACAAATTATTTTGAATAATCAGATGTTAGTGATGTGTCTTTTTCCTCTACGTGTGTGTGTGCAGTGTCAGTATGTGTTTAGAAATTATTTTATACTTGACAAAAGTCACAAAAAAGGGATCAAACCAAATTTGTAAATCTTCTGAAGGTACAGTATTTGGATTTGTTCACCACTTACCACCTGTGAGGCCAGACAATGTGTAAAGGTCTTTGCTGATAGTCCCGTCCACTCAAGATATTAGAGAGGTTAAAAGTCAGATGTTGCTTATCTTCTTCTTGACAAGGATTTGTACTTTCTGATGCTTCAGACTCATTCAATCTTGCCACTGCTATTAATGGGGAAGGCAGCCCATCGTGCTCTGTGGTATGAAGTCTAGGCTGGGCTTCACAAAGTCCAGACTTGCTAGCTGCATTACTGGTTTCCATTAAAGCTCTGCACTTCTGCTGGCCGGGCAGACCCACCATTTGATAAGCATCTCCATTTCTTTTAACACCAATTACTTTTTCAAAATGGGCAAGCTTATGTTCTGGCATGAACCTGTTAGGAAAAAAAAAACCAATTGCATTGTATTTATACAGGATTTCAGTTTCACTTGGTAGTTGTTATTAATTAATAGCAAATGAGAAGGCAAAACATAGTTGATATTTTATATATCCAAGCAACAACTCCGCTAGCATTCAGTAAAAGATACAATTTGCATATATTTTAGTGAATATACAATCATAGAATGGTTTGTTGGGAGGTACCTTAAAGATCACCTAGTTCCAACCCCCTGCCATGGGCAGAGACACCTTCCACCAGTGAAATAAAATAACAGGTTGTCTGGCTGTGTAGCCAAAGGTCTCCACTGAACTACACTGTTGCTAACGGCACACATATCAACAGGAAGAATAATCTATTTGCCTGCTAAAATAAAATACGGCAAACACCTCTGGGAAGTAAAAAGACAATTTTGCCAGAAAAGCCTTGGCATTTTTGCCAGGACTATGGCTAAGATTGGTAACAAATGCCAAATGCAGTGGTGTTCAACCTAAGGTGAGTCTAGTCATTGAAAGCTAATGCAGAAAGACTGTCAGTTGCATAATAACATGGGCCAAACATGAATCATTACATGGAAGTGAGTCTTTTTACCCAACTATCCTTGTCTGATTTATGTAATGACCAGACGAAAAAATTTAACATGAACTAGAAAAGAACCCCCAAACAACCCACACCTAGGAGAAAAGGATCGAGTTGTACATCCATTCACAGGAAAAAAACAACCATTCCTATGTTTTTTCACAGGTGTAAGTAGTGAACATGACGATGGGGAAACTGAGGCAGACCTACTCATGACCCTTCTGAGGTACCATAGACAATATTAGACACCACTGGTGCTTCCATCCAATGTCCATGCAGAAAACCCTTCCCTACAGCAGGATGTATTTGTACAGTTACATTAAGGCCACTGAACAAATTTTTGCAATATATAAAATGTAACGTTTTATGCAGATCTGGTTTTACTATTTGATTTGAAGTAGTAATGAATTACACTCCCTGCCCAGGAAACACTTGAGTGAAGCTTTTTCATTCAACCATGACTCTTCTAAATTAACACTGAGAGGACTACATGCACGGCCACCATGGGTTCCTCACTCTAAATGCTTGCCTGGACCTCAAGTTAATTTACCCAAATATTATTTACTTACATGCCTTTCAGTGTGATTATGGTTCTCCCAGATAAGCAGAGACATTTAAATTTTCTGTTTCCTCTTAATTTATGCTGCGTAAATATTCCATGTGATATATGCTCTTTGATTTGGCGTGCCATCCCTTGGTACATTATTTTAATGTTTACCTACACTAAGCTGCATTTTCAAGCCACTGACCAAATCACCTATGAGAACTACCATTTTTCCACTGCTCGCCGTCACCCGTTAGTGCTGCTTTGCAGATCACAGAATCATAGAGTCCTAAAATGGTTTGGGTTGAAATAAACCTTAAAGATCACCTAGTTCCAACCCCCCTGCCACAAGCAGGGACATAGGCTGGACTAGGCTGCTCAAAGCCCTATCCAACCTGGCCTTAAAAGCAGAAAAAAGCAGAAAAAGATCTATCACACTGAACAACCTCATCCGAATCTGTTACCTATGTTACAAACAAGACAGGTTCCCAAATAAGCCCGATTTAAACCATTCCCATCTCAGCAACTTAGCCACCCTCAGATTCTCAGAACATAAAAGTATAAATACAGTGTGGCTGAATTTCCTTACACATATGCTCTGAAATGTTAAGTGTGCATTCTGACAGTCCAAGCTGAATTACAGACCTAAAACCAGCTGGTGGTGGCTCCTCTAAAATATGGACACATCCCTGCAAAGATATATATTTATGCAGGGAAAAGCTGAAGGAGAAATAGGTTACAGGATTTGCCCTAAACCACGAAGTCGGTGACTGAATTGAGAGGACTGATAAATTAAACCAAATTTAACTAACAGATTTTGAAAAATCATTGCCGTTAAGAAGAATTGCTTGACATGTGAGAGGCTGAACTACCTAGGCAGGATATATCCCCCTGCCTGTCTTTAATCTTCCAGCCAATCACCACTCAATGCACCATTTCTGTTTCTGAAGAGGCTTTCTTCTTAGTTTTCAGCCCTTATAAATCTGATCCATCATTGCAGAATTTCTAATAATAGTAGATAAAACTCCACCAATTTCCCTCCTGAATAAACTATTTAATATCCTTTAAGACATGTGTGTGCAATCAATTCCATGGTATTTACTTGTATTACACACACTGTATTCATCATCTTGACAATTTTTAAAAGTTTTAGAACACCATTTCACTTAACAGTTTCAGGAACAAAAAAGATTTATTTGATGGTTAACTTTGGAACAAGTTATCTGCATTAACTTCCATTGTTTTGGCATAAAGTAGTTCTGTATATTTTACTAACAACAGTGGAGACATGATAAAGGATGTAGGCAGAGAGCCATAAACAGCTCTCGCTGCAACACAGTGTTCGTGTAAGAGCATTAATTTTTTGGACTTTGATTGGAAGACATCTCTGTGCTCAAACACTTGGATTTTCCTAAATACAACCATGTATAAAAACTTGTACCTGAATGTAACAATTTTAACTGTGGAAAGACCATTGTAAATAATATGTAATATAAACTTGCCTACATGATTGGAATTATATAACAGATACTGTAGTCCCTAACCACTAGCTAATGTTCTTTATGACACTTAAATAAATGACCTGAAAATAAACTAATAACAACATGAAATCTTCTAAACCTGTTCATGTGCATTTCCCAAAAGCGTGCTGGAGAAAGACAATGTCTAGTTAGCACATTTTTTGTGTTTACATTCTCTCCAGAACATTTTTGCTCCTGCTACTCTATTTTTTCTCTTCCAGACTCACATTAATTCTTCTTTTCTGCCACATTCCCGACAGACTCATCTCTCCATCCACTATCTGCCCAGATCTCAGAGCTTACAGGACTTTTATATTGCCATCCAGAAGTCTATAAACTGGAGAAAAATCAAGGGCTCCAGTGTTTTATTTGGAGCCAGTATCTACTCCCTCGCACAAAAATAATCTAAATTTCAATTTAATCTAAATTTGTCTAAGTTTCACAATATACAACCTCAGAGAGGCTAGTTATGGAATAGCAGAGCCAGGGCAGGAGTAGACATAGGCTTAAAAGGCTAGATATAAGAAAGAAGTTCTTCACAGTTGTGGGGTTGAGATACTGGAACAGGTTACCCAGAGAAGCTGTGGCTGCTCCATCCCTGGCAGTGTTCAAGGCCAGGTTGGACGGGGCTTTGAGCAACCTGGGCTACTGGAAGATGTCCCTGCTCATGCAGGGGGGTTGGAACTAGGTGAACTTTAAGGTTTCTTCCAACCCAAACCACTTTAGGGTTTCATGATTCTAATAAAAAAGCTAGACAGCTACTGCAGCAGTTAGGTAGAACTTAGTTGTTGAGAACGATGCACCATTTTTCTCAACCTTAGTTACAACACACATTAACCACATAAAATGAAAAATGCCATAGCGTTCTATTTTTCATATGGGAGAAGGATTTAATTATTAACTTGTGGTACTGAAATCTTCTACACATGAAGCTTTCCAGAAAAAAAATTATCACCAAAGCATACAAATATTAATGCTTTCAACAGATTCTATGAGGTACTGTCCGTAATATTTAAAAAAAACATGGAAAATATTTTACTTTTATGCATAGCTCATATACATTTACACACTGAAAGTTTAGAACAGACTTAGATAACTAATTTTAGTGTCACAACTTGTTTTCAAGACTTTCAAGACTTAATTTATTCATATTTTTGAGGCTCTCAGACACACGTAACAGTAAACTTTAAAACTTTATTAAGACTCTAAAAAGAGTAAGCCTTGAAAACTTTCTTTTTTTGCATAGTGAGTTTAGATGTTTAGTTTAAAAGATGGGATAAAAATCAACCTATGTTCGTATGTAATAAAACTCCCATATACTAGAAGTCAGAGGTTCAATCTAAATATTTGCCATTTTTAATAACACTTTTTTTTTAACTCCCCATATATGTTTTATGTATTTTCTTTTCATTTATGCTATGAAACCCCTCTCTGAGGAAACCTACCTTCTTTTCCTTGAAGCAGAGACATGTGTCTCAGCTCCTTCATAACATGTTGCCATGTTACATCGTATGTGTTTATTCACAGCACTTCATTTGCCCCAATGAAGAATTACTTACAGGAATTGTTGTTTTTTTTTTTTTTTTTATTGCAACAGAAGTCACTTTTTGCACCATTTTATTAAAAAAAACAACAAAAAAATGGAAAGGCCATGATGTCACTGCTCGATTAATAGAAACCACATTAGAAAGACTAACTGGAGTGCTGGTTTAAGTTAGATCAAATTGTACAAGCAAGTTCTGTGTGCCGTACAGTGGTTTAAATAGCTGATCTCGATAAGCAAGGACAATTTGAAAGAATTGATATAAACTATTAAGAAAAAAAAAGAATTTGAATTCATAAAACCTGGCCCTTCTGGGACTGTAGCTACATTTGGAAGCGAAGTTAAAGATAGTGCTGAAAATGTAATGGATTTTTTTTTCTGTTATATTGCCATTGAAAGGTTTAAAAATAATAAAAGGAGATAGTCATGATCAGATATGTCAGAAAACCTTCCCAGGCCTTGGAGCTGGAGCACACACATTTTAGAGCTGCTGCATTTCCTTCATCACTGATGCACTGTCAATTTAGCAAACTCATTGTCTGATAATTTCCTTTGTCTTCCTTTAAACATGATCACAAATGTCTCTTTGCTAACTGTAATATTTCTAGTAGAATTTATATGACTTAAAACACTGCAGAGAGCTTTTGTGATTCTAATACCTGGAGTCCATTTGGCTTATAATGGCTGCAATGGACAGTAATTTTTGCCATTTGCAGTAACTAAGAAACTCTACTTTTGCACTTTCTTTCTTTCTGCTTCCTTGAATTTATCCTCTTCCCATGATGACTTTCTTCCCACAGTTACTACAAATATACGCAAAACTATACAACCACAGAATCATAGAATGGTTTGGGTTGGAAAGGAACCTAAGATCATCTAGTTCTGACCCCCTTTGCCATGGACAGGGACTCCTCACACTGCACCATGTCGCCCAAAGCTCTGTCCAACCTGGCCTTGAACACTGCTAGGGATGCAGCATTTGCCACTTCTTTGGGCAACCTCTTCCAGTGCCTCACCACCCTCACAGTAAAGAACTTCTTTCTTACATCTAACTTGAACTTCCCGTTTAAGTTTAA
This sequence comes from Nymphicus hollandicus, assembly GCA_009823435.2. NCBI lineage: Eukaryota > Metazoa > Chordata > Aves > Psittaciformes > Cacatuidae > Nymphicus > Nymphicus hollandicus. The sequence continues at coordinate 8,509 of WTXV02015170.1, forward strand.
AAACCCATTGCCCCTTGTCCTATCACTACAGTCCCTGATGAAGAGTCCCTGAGCACACGTATTACTGGCCAAGCACTGTACAAATACCATAGTTGCATAGATACCTCTGAGCTTTCTCAGAAGTCAGAATTTTGTCCACTATATTCTAAGGAAAAAAAAAACAACCAAGGTCATGAAAGTAGTTCTTTGGAGGCCAAACTGAAACAGACAGAAACTACCTGGTGTTCTTATTTACATGTACATTTATCTTTTTAATATTTATTGCTACAAATCACCTGATAACAGTAAAACTGATGCATTTAAATTTACCTACTTCTCAAAAGATGGCAACAAATGAAAAAACTGGGAGACTAGCCTCAGTTCAGTAATTTTCTTCTTGATTTTATTCTCTGCAACTACTGTCACATTTTGCTGTACAGCTTAAAAGAGTTGCTGAGTGTGGTCAGGTGTCCCAAAGCTATGCTACAGTTCAAACATAACTCAAAATAAGATTCTCAGTATTTAGGGAATTGATATTAGGGTTTATTGACGTTGTCACAGACTTTCAGAGATCTAATTTCACTTTCTGATCTTTAGCAATGGTTGCAATTCTTCATTTAGAAGAGGGAAAAGATTATTTGTCAGCAGTAATCTCTAACATAGATAATGCCATATAAATATTAGGGGCTTATAAGCATGGACAAGGATTAGCAGCAAAGAGAGATAACAGAAAGAAAACTGAACAGAGCCAAGATTAAGCACTGGGAAGGGCACAGCAAAAGAAAATACATAGTCTGCATCTGGGCTTGTCTTCCACAGTAGAAAATATATTTTCCTGAGTGATTACGGTTTACACTGATTTCCGTGTTTGCAAGCTGCAAGATATATGAGATATTATTTCAGTTGTGATCATTATCTTCTCTCAATTATCTTCCATGACAGGAGAAATACAACACAGGATCACGGAATCACTGAGGTTAGAAGGGCTCTGGTCCAACCCTGTGCTCAAAGGTCATCCAGTTGGCCAGGTTGCTCAAAGCCTCATCCTGTCAATGGCCAAGGATGGAGATTTTACACTCAGATATTAAGTTTGTGAGAGGTGTTGCAGCTAGCAGCAGCTTGCAAGAGGGACTACAAGGTGAACAACATGGGAGAGAGCTAAAGCTGACAGCAGCAGCAGGACATCTTCCTTCTAAATGTTTGTATCCCAGCCAGAAAGAGGTATGTAATCTATATGACAGACACACCAAGGAGGGATATCATGAGGTCTGATTCCTTTCTGACAAATCAGCAAAAATATTGCTGTTTTAGCAACAAATAAGCTGACTGCAAAAACCTCTGTTACTCCAGTGGCGTGCCTGATTAGCAGGCAGGATCCAGAGATGCTCCCGGAGAAGAGAGTCTGGATCCAGATCAACCGCAAGCAGTTGCTTTTTACTCAAGTGATAACTTGGTTTGCTGGAGTGGGGAAGGAAGATGAGACCAGCAGGAGATGAAAGATGTCAACAGAAAAGAGAGTAGAAGACAAAGGATAATTCTGATTCCTCAAAGCGTAATTTCCACCTATTTTTATTAATACTTTCTGAGAAAAAATTCCTCAATATCTAGTATCTGTATTTGATACTGCCAAAATTCCCACTTTTACTTAGCATTTACACTTTTCTTTCCAATCTAGTTTCACTCTGATTCAACAACACTCCTTTTAGTTTACTCCCTAAGATGTCATATCTGTACCTCAATATGCGGTGGATGGTTAAACTGATCTCTAACTTTCCCCTCAATATTACACTTGAATTTCTAAAATTAAGATTGCTGCTCAAAATACACTGTAAAGCCTATATTCTAGATGACTAGAATTTTAACTAAAGCATTCTTCAGCTTTTATTTCCCCTATTACATGGAAAGATACTACCTTCCAAAACATAAGCCTGCAGTGAAACTATTGAAAACAGGAGCAAAGGCAGGTGAAACTACTCCGAAACAAATACACCCCTGAAAGTCTGGTTTTGAGTCCTCTGTGCTGCTGTTCTTGGTGGACATCATTTCAGCCAAAAGCACATCTAGCCTAATCCAGTACTTGTGGGATTAGTCCATTTTGTTATACATTTACTCCTGAGAAATGACTTCAACAATATCTTATGCGCGTTAGGTCAGCAGAAAAACGTTATCAGATAGTGATTACTCTGCATTTTAACACCGAAAGGGAGACTCTGGACCCATTGAAGTCAAAGACAAAACTCTCTTTGGCTTCAAGAAAGACTGAGTTTGACCCTAAATGCATTATTTCTGAATTCACATTTTCAATTCCCTGAAATCCTTTAACACTAAATGTAAGAAACTGTGCAGCTGTAATTTCTAAGAACATCATTCACAACAAATGAAATGGTGATAATTTAAAAACTCCTCAGAAAGGTGGTAATGAACTACAATACGTATTTTATAACAAAGATGAAAATAGCTTACGCATTATTTTGTGCAAGATCTGAAAACATGAATTAATTGACAGTTTGGAGTAAAACCAAAAGTAATTTTCTCTATAATTAAACATCAGGACTGTGTAGATCTGCTGCACTGACACTGCAAAGTAACAGATACACTTTTGGAGCCCTTAGAGTCCCCTTGATAACAACTGGCAGAAATTTAGAAATTGTTGATTTGAGTTCTGCTTCTGCAGAAGTTCAAAAGAATGAATTACACTATGGGGAAAAATAGTTAGGCTTCTGGGAACTGCAAGGTTTTTAAGGTTCTGTAGGATCCTAAAGGATTGGTCATGTTTATTAGTGCTTACTTAAACAGAAAAAAACAGTTCAGCACTTGAGAGCTTATTTAGAAAATGCAAATTTCACGTATAGCTCCACAAAATACAGCATCTCTTCTTGCTAAACAGAACTAGAAATGGGTATTTGAAAACTGATAACACACCTCAAATCATCTTGCCTTTTATTTTATTTTAAATTAAAATTAATACCAGGATCCTATAACATATAATTTCCTGTTTTGTGGAACTACTTCTAATCAGGATATATACGATGGATGTCCCCTTTAAATAGGCTGTTTTGTAACGCACGCAATGCAGAAGGGAGTGCTATCATAACACTTCAATAGTTAAGTGACTTTATGAGAAAAATACTTCCAAATGTTTCCTAAAACCTTCCAAACCACACCAAAGAACATTATCGTAATATTATGTTTCCCTATGGCCTCCAATATTTAAGCTTGCTATTCTCGAAATGATACTTGGATGAAAAATATAAGTTTATGTAATGTATAAATTGTTCCTAGAAGAAAAGTTGCCTTTAAAATTACCCTGTGTAGATGTCAGATATTTTATATTTTCAATAGCCTTTCTGTATTAATTGAACAAATAGTATGCTAGTGCTTTGGGCTGCATGTGAATAGTCTGCATTTTAAAACTGAGCAGTTGCTGTGTGCTCTTATTCATAGTGAATACTGAAAACAATAACTGTCCTAACTGATCACATATCAAGTTACCATTAATAGATATCCATATTTCTTGCACAGTATACATAATCCATATAAACTGTATACCATACATCAATACCATATTCCAGTGAATCCACCATCAAAGAGTTCGCTTATAGTAGGCTTTCATTTGACTCAGGGTTGTAATGTTCTGTGCAAGCATAAGCTAACGATTTCAGTGATTTTGCCAGCAAGCTGCTTTTTGGCAGATTATTGGCAGTGCATATTGGCAACAAACTAGTGCAACTAAGTTCTTCTTATAACTTACAGGTAAATAATGATTTGAATAAATTTATGTAAAATGTTCCACTTGCTCACATCTGGTTTTGATAATTCACTCGACTGTGAAAATGCAAACTTCTGTGTGTTTCTCAGGAAAACACGTATTTTACCTTAATTATTTAACGCTTTCTCAAGTACCCCAAGAAAGAAACAAGCAATGAAACCTGTTTTCACTGGAAGGTTTAACTGAAGAAAGTTTTCTCTGAAGAAGCTAGAGAAATTAATTAATAATAATTGTATGCACACAAAAAACTAAACCCCATTTTGTCATCCATACATTCAAATAGTAAGAAAAACACAGAGCTATTGTAGAGATATCTCAGCCCCATGGCATTCAAATCGGATGGACCAGTCAACTGTCTCTGATCCTGAGGACCATGGGGTAATGCAGAGATTTTGACCTCCATTTGAAAATGTGTTATTGTATCAGATTTACTTGCACTTTCTTTGCACTACAATTGAACTTTAATTGTGTACGCACTTGTATCTCAGCTAGGCAGTATGGTTTAGAGGAAACACTGAGTTTTAATCCCTACTTTGCCAGTGCATCAGTGTGCCATTGTTCAAACACCAAAAGTCTCTCTCCATCTCTAGAACAAGAATGACCATAGCTCTATGCCCTGATCAAATTTTTGTCAGAAAACTCTGAAAATGTTATTACTACTAGAAGCAGTGTCATTACAGTGGACCAAAAAAAAAACCATGGGACCCCCTTTTCTGGTATAAATCTGGATGACAGTGATACTGATATATGATTACTGATCATCTGCCTTTCAGCATGCAGGCACCAGAAGACTCCTCAGGGAGCCTGCACCTGAAAATTCTGTAAAATGCCTGTGGCCCATCACTGATCTACCTATGGTATTAAAGACTGTAAAACAAGAAGAGTTGCAAAAAGGAGAAAACAGTATCAAAACAAACAGTAATCTTATCCTTATACCCTGAGTTACCATCTTGGTGACAATCTGCGTAATGGACAACAGGAAGGATAGAGCCTACCCTATAAGGACACACAGGCTTGTGAATTGCTCTGCAGCAGGATTTGGTAATCTTGAACATTACTGTATTAAATATATTAAAACAAAAAAAAAAAAAAAAAGAAGCCTTGGAGATGCAAAGAGCTTGGCCATTACTGTTTACCCAGCATGTAGAAGCATGACTTGCTTCTACAACTCTGAACGTCGTCCGTACCTATACACCCTACATGACTGGAGAGCAGTATCCTTAGTATGGCACTTTGAGGTTTCTATTGAAAGAGGTCAAAAAGGTGAAAAAAAGGCCAGCATGTGAGAATTTAAAAGCAAATAATAAAATTAAAGCATTTAACAACACCAAGAAGAAGTTTCTTCAGCTTCTCCCTCCTCCTATGCCCAAGTCACCACTTCTCAGGATGCCAGTTCCCCAACCTGCCACACTCTCTCTGGTGACAGCTACTGCCAGCTGCCCCCATGATCCTCATATCTTCCACCCTGAGTGTGTGGAGCAACAAGTTCAGCCCATCGAACATGTCACCATAATTGAGGGAAGCAATGTACTTTAAAAAGTTTTACACAGCCAATGTCTATGTTTGTTCTGCTTCCGAATACATCTCAAAGTTCTATTAAATATTGTTTTTTATGGGGCCTGTAATGAATAGAGAACAATTATTAAACACCAGATTTTCATTGTGCCCAATTCAGCCTAGAATTTTCTTGCTGCTTTTGAGTGTTTATTCATTTATGGAGTCACCAGTTTAGGATTTTCTAAGGCTTGGCAACACAGTTAAAACCCAGTGAATTCTTGCTGAGATCTATTGGATGTGCTGGTAAAACTCCCTGTTGCTATAGTGGACTTGCTTTTAATTTGATCTGTTTCAAGGATTCAGTATCCTTCCAGCACATTAGAAACCTAAGGGCATATATTTGTATTGTTTAAAGGCAGGAAATTCTGTGAACTGAAATGAGAACATATCCCTTTTGCCTTTATGGACTTTTGTTATTTTTTCTTCCTTCTGGGGTTTTGGAAACAAAACCAGTGAAAACTGAGAGTTTGAACAATAGCAAATTACTTTCAAGGAAAAAAAAGTAAACTACTATGCATACTTTTATAACTTTATTCATATACTTTGTATATATGTAAATTGGACTTATTCAGGCATCAGAAAATACTATTTGCAGCGGGGCCTTAGACTGCAGCAGGATCATACTGGTTTTGTCATAAAAGACTTTGGACTTTCCTGTTTTACTTTATTATTATTCCCTTACTACCTTGTATTAACTCGTACCCCACTGACTTCATGGCGGAGCTTATTTGCTTCATGCTAACTGCAGAAGTAGGGTAATCACATTTTTATTGTAAGGAGAAAAAACTATGTAGCTCTTTAACTCCTTCTCCAGAGCCCTACATCCCTCCTTTAATTGATTACAGAACCATAAAATGAATAGTAGAATAGTTTGGATTGGAAGGCACCATAAAGATTATCCAGTTTCAACCCCCCTTCCACTAGACAAGGTTGCTCAATGCCTTGTCCAGCCTGGCCTTGAACACTTTTAGGGATGGGACATCCACAATTTCTCCGGGCAGCCTGATCCAGTGCCTCACCATTGTCATACTGAAGAAGTTTTCCTAATATCTAATCTGAATCTGCCCTCTGCCAATTTAAAGCCATTCCCCCTTGTCCTATAGCTACCTGCCCTTGTAAAAAGCCCCTCTCCAGGTTTCTTGTATGCCCTTTTAGGTATTGGAAGGCCGCTCTAAGGTATGTTATAAGGTGATGCAAAAGGTAAGTCTGAATTCTGGGATATGAAGTGAGAACTGGTGAAAGATGAACATGGACACTGTTCAGTTAAGAGCTGCAGAGATATTTACTGCCTTTTAAACAACTACAGCAGCAAACTTTCTTACAGAAGTACTGTACTAATTTACAGAAGGACTGAAGGCAGACTGGCTCCATGAGCACGGAGACCTGATCTCAGCAGGATGCATTAATCCTAGTGTGCAAATATGACTACACTGCTTCTGGTACTCAAATTAGCTTGGTATGTCTATTTCACATAATGAATATGCAGTATTTTATAAGACTAAGGTTATAGGTTATGGCCATGGCTATGTCTTTCTGCAACACTCCTGCTTCATGACAGACTACAGAGATTCAGCTAAGTTTGCAACAAAATGTGCTGGAATATAGCTCACATGCAGCAGCCTCAACTGCAGCCATTTCGGCAAGAGCCTAAGCACTTACCCAGCACTTACATAGTGGTGTTCCTTGCATACAGCGTACAATAACCTGACTGTTCCTATCTAAAAAGCTAAACAGCTAAATATAAATTACAGTGGGATGCAAAACTTGAGAGAGACATTTGACACCCAAGATACTGCTTGGGCACTGGTTCTCTCCTAGCTAGGGTTTCTTCACACTCACTAATCCCTCTTCCTGGACAGCAGCAATTATGACACTGGTGAACTGCAGGATTTCGGTTTATTTGCTTTCATGTGGCACAGTGCTTCATGCCCATCTTGTCTACTCTTGAAGGTTATGACAAATGAAGCAGGGATCACAATGAGACACAATCAATCATCATAATAAATACAACTCAGCTGTTTCCATGCAGTCAAAGCTTTGGTGAAGAATTTTAATCAGAGATTTGAAAGAGCATGAAAAAGCAGCTTTACTTTAAGTGCTTGCAAGAAAGACTTCCAAGGAAACACTCCTGACTATCAAACCAAGGGAATAAAGAGCTGAAAGGTACTCATGTTCACCCACGGATTATCTGTCTTGTACATCTCTACATGAAAGCAAAGGGTCTCCAGCTGTAATACTTCTACAGTCTTTCCTGCAGAGGGGGAGGCAATGAAGAGAAAGGCTTGGTTCTCACCCAGACATCATGGGGTACATCACCTTCCTGATGGAAAAAGCTGGGATCCAAAATTTAGCACCTATGAGAATCACAATTACTCCAACTATTCTTGGGGTGATGTGCCCATACAGTCTCTCTTATTCAGAGTACACTAATGTCACAGTTTTCTCCATGTGGTCAAAGAACAACTAATGTTATAATTTGAAATGTAGCACCATGCAAATGTTTACATTATATATTCAACATACATATGCACAACTGACCATAAGTCACTCATTTACAGGTCCCACTTACCTTATTCTCAGTTCTTTTGAAAATGCAGTTAAAGACTCTAGGCAAAAATTACAACTAAGTTCATGAACTACACAAAAAATTGGCTGCAACACCATTTATTAAAAGTTATGACAAACTAGAAGGTCCACCTAAAAGGAGCAGATGCACTGCTTGCTAAGTTGTAGCTGAAGACAGAAATTTTTGTGCCAAGATCAAAAGAACAAGGTGTTCATATAAATGGCATTTTATTTTGATCCTATTATTCTATATGAGCTTGAGTAGAGATCAAAGGAAAAAGTACCCAGGTTTCACTATTAACACTTAACATAGCTCCAGTCAGAAAATCCTTTCCAGATTGCTAGTGCAATTTAAAGCCCAGCAAATTTTTGTTGTTCTGTTGGGTAATATACCTGAAGGCACAGTCTGGATTCCTCGACCACCTTTTCCATTGTGGAAAATTGCTTCTGATATATATAATTTCAGTTATTTTCATTTTTATGACAGTAACCCCCAAACACCCTAGCTTTGAGGACTACATGGTTTTGGTTTGTACCCACTGTCCCAGAGAGACAGGCTGCCTTGAAGTAGCAACAGTATATTAATGACTGCACACAACAGTTGGGAAATTCAATACCGTCGGAGTCAAGTACTATGGTCTGGTTCAGCCCCTGCCAATGGCAGTTCTACTGGAAGCAAAGCATACCAGCTTCAACTCAGTATGCAAACAAACCTAATGGGCCTTTAAAATATGTAAAGGTTCCTCCTGATAGTTGGCAAGAATTAAATGTGCTTTAATATGTTGTATTGCTTATTATGACATTATCCACGATTACTACTATTAATTAATGGTTCTATTGCCTCTCTTAGAACCCAGCAATGGTGCATAAAGAATAAATAATATAATGTATTTCTTACAAAGCCAAAGTATGCTAACAAATTTTAATGTTCACGTTTTCTTTGAATGCAAGCTTCTCATTGATGATTCAGTAATTCAGGGCAGACATTTCAGTTTCAGTTCCAGTGAATTTTTTTGACTTTGATTTCTAAGACTGCTACAATTTGCTAATAAAAAGGTATAGCTTATCAGACTACTTTTGAGAAAAATCTGCAGTCTAGCATTCATAAGAAAAACAGTGCATATGTCCTTCTTCCCTGCCTTGCCTCTCCCTCCCCACTTGCTATTAAAGCATTTACGTTAAAAAGTCATTCTAAAGTTTATTGTAAATGCCAAAAAATGGGCACTGGTCCCACAGGAGCTGGCTCAGCTATGGCCCACCATCTTGAACCTATTTGTTTTATCCAGCTCCATCCCAGGAGGGGTTTTGGGGGGGATGATTTCAGGGTTGAGGTTTTGGGGTTTGTTTTTGACTTAACATTTCTCTAATAACAGTAAATTGTACAGACATAAGGAGATGGCAAGTTGTGATTGTGGGAACTTGCACATGCTAAATACATGCAGGTGAGCTGTGGCCTAGGGTGAACATTACAATTACGGGTTAAATGAGACAAAACATTTCATGCACAGTCAGAATATGTTCATGTTACACGCAGCAGCCAGCTGGATATAAATCCAAGAAGCTGGAAAACTTTAGCTTTTAGATAGACAAATACAGATATAAATGGAAGAATGGTGTTTTGTCACCATATGAATGGCTTTAAAAGTGAAAAGAGGCGATTTCTTTTACAAGAGTTTTTCAAAAGGGTTACCTTGTTGAGATGTAAAAGAAGAACAGTATGATGGTTGGGACATTCCATATATATATTCTTTTTATTTTGTTTTGAGTCAGGGAAGTCTGATTCAGTGTGCCTGAACAATTATAACATGGCTTTACATATAGGTGTTTCTAGTAAATAGGGACCCAAGTTCTTTCATAATCATAGAATCGTAGAATAGAAATACCTCTAGAATATAGAATAAATGCCTCTGCAGCTGATGGTTCACAAACAAGATTACTCTATTAATTTATTTCAGATTCAAATTGCCACGAGCTGAGCTGTGAGAAGCCATGATCCATTTTTCTTGACATATTTCCAGCTCTAAGTAATGTATGCTATAGTCTTCTCTACTCTCTATATATGAAACACTGAACCTATGGCAAATGATTCTACCTGTGCACAAAACCACCAGACCACACTGAGGTTGCTAAACCAACATCTTCCTGACAGGCACAAAGGATGAGAGAAGCATTCCTGAGACTTTCTACTCTTTGTATTTAACCATGATGAGTAGCAAAACCTTCTGGAATATAGACCTAAGAAATGTCCTAACAGGTTTTCATAAATGAATGAACCAGAATGACTTTGTAGCTAATCACTCCACTTGAACATTCTGGGATCTTCCCAAGATAAACACTTTCTTCTTCTCCATTCCACCTAAGGCAGATGTAACTCCCTCTTGAATCCAAAAGCAGAGCTCAGGTTCTTAACAACTCCAGTATCAGCTAAACTTTAAAGATATAAAAGAACTTTACAGTCATAAAAAATGTTTGTATTCATTTATGTTATATATGTGTGTATATATATAATAATTTTTACAAAACTTTTTGATGGTTAGAAGTGGCTGTAAGCTTATGGTTTTGATACACTCACTGTTGACAGAATAAGATGGAAACTGTAGGAAGACTGATAATGAACTTGCTCCCCAAAACCTTTCTCCTGTGTCTCTGAACTAACTGACTGGCAACTGAGAAGGAAATGAACAAAGATTTGCTGTTCTTTACAGTCACGCAATGAAAGTGTAGGTTAAGTACAGGAAGTATTTGCAGATTTCAGATATTTTGTGGACCTTTGTTGCTTTTCCTTGCATTCAGATCTAATCTCAACCCCAGCATAGAGCTGGACGTTCATGTTATGTGGTCCTTCACTAATAGGAAATCGAACTCACTGTGACACTTAAGGCAAAGTAGACTCAAGACATAAATTTTAACTTCAGCTTTTTGGTAGTCATTTATTCATTCTAATGCATTAAGAACAAAATACTTCACCACAAAGAGAAGGTTTACAATCATGCTGCTAAATAAATTAATCTTTAATGTATATTCATAGTAGAATATGCCTACAAATTGGAAAGATATAGCTATAATTTTTCGATGAAGTTTGGATAGACAATTTGATGTCTCACATCCAGTATGTCACAATCAGGTGATCTTTAGACTGTTTCTTTTTTTTTAGGTTTCTGATACGAAATATGTATATACATCCAAGTCACTCAAGTTTCTATTAATAACTACTAGAAAATTTTTAGAAGGTCCTTCAAGCAGAAGGGAAATATTCTCAGTACAATTTGGAACAAGCAATAAATTGTGTTTGGTTCTTTAGCTTCAATCAAGTGTCAATTTTAGATTATTTGTCTGAAGTCAGAATTCTTAAAATAAGCCTGTTTTTTATAGAACCAATTTCTGGGAAAAAAAATCCCCTCCACAATTTGAGTGTAATCAGCTATTCTAATATAACTGGCTCTGATTTGGAGGTAAGGTACAGAATCATATCCATAAGGAGGACTGTATGGTTAATTTAAGAGGTGTTCCACCAGTACTCACGTGAATAAGCATAAACACCTCAACTTTGTTTCCGTTTTATTATGCTGCTGCATCACCTTTGATACTCAGAAACTTTTTTGTACTAAGATCAGCATTTCATCTTTTCCTACTGTCCCTATTCCCCTTCTCCCAATTAAGTGTGTCCCTACTGCAGGAAGGCATTGCATCCTAGTTATACTACACATACAAATTTTATTATGCTCTTCCTGCGCATACAGAAAGGCTACTGAACTGGTCATGTGAAATGCTGACCACTTTGCTATCACAGCGCTAAACAAGGGTTTGGGCATGTTACAAGAGGAGGGCTCATGGCATGATGGGCAACTTGTATCAAATTTGTCAATCAGCAATATTTGGCATTGAAAATAGTTCTGAATATGAATAGGAAAATATCTAGCTGTCAGATATTCAGAAGCACTATGTGCCAAAAAAGCATTAGCGAAATTTCCAGCTCTCAAAAGACCATTCAGCTAATTCTTGATGGGTCATCTGTACCTTAAGGTGCTCTCTGGAAGCATATTTTTCCTTTTCCTTTATCGTCCTTTTTGAAGAAAACAGGAGATAAAACTCTCACCAGAAAATAAGAAAAACATTAACCTCTAAGTACCTTGGATTTTTATAAACAGTGAGATCATTGGAAACCTTAGCTTCTGCATATGAATTAGAGGAGAATAATGGAACTGAGCAAGAAGTCATAGACTATGTTCATCAATATGTACCTTTTATGTAAACTAGATTGTTAATTGAAAACCAGTTTTTAGAGACTTTTAAGAGGCAATCACCCTAAAAATTAATCAAAGTGCTGCTTTGTTGTTGTTTTTATTTCAATGGGGATGTGCTCCTTTGGACGTTCACAAAATTGCTTGGAGCAGACACTACCACAGCCAAAGGCAATGGACTGTCTTAGAGCCCATCTCTCCGGCAGCAGCACAGTGCTGTCAAGGTGAATAAGCACAGGTGAGCAGCACCAATTAGCGAGTGACATGCACAGTTCCCAGGCTGATGTCACTGAACAATAGTGGGAGCAGACAGATGTTCACTAGTAGTGAATAGAACTGGCTAAAGGGCAGGAAGACATTGGGACAATGGATGCTTTTGAGGTTTGAGATAAGGGCAAGTGACAGCCTATGAGGCCTACAGGTGAAGAAGAGACTTGGTATTAACATGACGTATTGAATAACCTATAAAATAACCCATCTTGACATGATTGCAGAGTGTCATGCAAGGCAGTATGAACCACAATGGCTAAGGTTTGCTCACCAGTTACTGCATTAGGTCAAAGACCCCAAAACAAAATTTCAGCTCCCTTTTTCAGATGATTATCATCATGCCCTTAGCTTACAACAGTTTCTCTTCCTATTTACCTATGGATTTCCCTGTTTGTTATTTTGACTAAAGCTACTTCCATGAGGAACATGGAGCAAAGTTTTCATGAACAATTCTGGTTTGGTTTTTTTTCCTATATGTCTCTCCTTAAAATATTTCTTAATTTACTCAGTCAGTGCACAGCAATGACTCATTAAAAAAAAAAGTCTCAGAATAGTCAGACAGTTATAGAAATCAAAGGTGAAAATTTGCAAGTATTTTGCACTCACACAGCCTGAAAACATCTTCAGACAGCATAGAGGAAAGGTCTATATTCGTCTACAGATGTATATCCTTAACATTTTTAAACAATTTATTTCAGCAAGAATGACCAACTTAAATTTTTTTAGTGCCTTCAAAGACCTTATTTCAAGCATTTGTATAAAAGACAGAAAGCTACATATATCGATGTTCAAAAAGTGGCCAAGAATGTGTGCAAGAGTTCTTCTGGAAATAGAGCTTTTAGATTTAAAATACCAAACACTCAAATTACTTCTGACATTTGGCCTGAGTCACTTCAGAATTTGCATCTACAAACAATAAAAAGAAGAAGGAGAGGAGAGGAGAAGGGAAGGGAAAGGGAAATGGAAGGAAAAGAGAAAGAAAAGGGAAAGCGAAAAACTGGTTCTGAAGGAGACTGATTATTTCCTTTGTAATATTTTACCATAAAGCAGTTTCTCTCTACCAGATCTGAAAGGCATTCAAATGCACTGGTTTTGCTGCACACTAAACTAGAAATATGAACTCTCCTTGGAAACTCATCTCAAAAATATTTTCTTCTGTCAGTTCTCAGTAACTGCATTCAGTAACAAGCGTGACTAAGTATCAATGTTCAGTCATCTTCCTGAGTTTACATATTGCAGCTGCAGGGAATAAAGATGCTGAAAGACTGCGATCTCTCCAGATATTTAGATGCTTATCATAACCTTTTGTGATATTTAACTGGCACTGCTTTCTCCTCCTTCATTTCCAAATGGATGAATCACAGGCTCGATCTTCCAGGAACCAACCACTTTAGCTATTCTTTGCACTTCCTTCAAATCTTCCTCAACCGCAGCCAGCCCTTTGCTTGACCCCACTGTTAATAAACGTTCAACTGGAGAATCTCAGCTAAAATGCGTATTCAGCCTTCTGAGAAAAGAAAGACTAGCCAACACCTAAACCCTAGAATTATGACAGCAAGCTTGCCAGACCATCCCACAGCCACTGTGGCTTGTTCACAGGCTAGAGTTAAGAAGAGTCATTGCTGAAGAGGGTCAGATTTTTTTACTTTTCTACTGATTGAGTTATACATAGGATATTAATCACAGATTAATGCAAAACTAGAGGGGTATATTCTACCTCAGGTACTCATATTATCTGTTAATTTTAAGTTACAACTTGTAGAAAACTAGATCAGCAACCCAACAGATCACTAAAAAAGAGAAACAACTCATCAGCCAGTCATTCTACTCCAACTATCATGCTCAGACTTCTCCAACCCCAACTCTTCTGCGATGCTCCCAGAACACCTCCCACCTTCAACATAGGGACACAAGAAGTCTCACTAGTGCTGAGGTCAGACCACTCACATTTGTTTAGTACATTTAACTACCTGCTTGAAAAGCATCTCACTGTATTAGTGGCCCCACAAATCGATGAATACAGGCAATGCTAAGCTGAACCCTCAGATATGATCCCATGAAAGAAAGAATGTATCTTATAAAACATTTAAGTCTGTATGATCTTGTTGCTTAAGTAAA